>WHPZ01545679.1:0-14571 GCA_016617965.1 Macrosiphum rosae | reverse complement strand
TTTTTTTTATAATAATACCTATTTAAAAATTAAGTACATGCTATTTCTAAGTGGAATTCATAACAAAACTACAAGATGATGTTGTGAGTTGAGCCTTAAACAAACTATACATAATTAATAAAGTGTATGTTAAAAGCTATGATTTAAAAATCAAAGTCATTATGTGTTATTAATTAAGACTGTACAAATAATTATTGTTATATATCATATAAACATAAGAAAAAAACAACAAACAAAAATGGCAGTAGTACAGCTGGATTACCTGTAAAAACTAGGTACAAAATTAAAATTAATTACAACTCAAATAAACATAATACTTACTAAACATTTTATAATATTATAATAATTAAAAATAAATAAATAAACTACAAAAATTAGCATAAAATAAAATATGTCAGTGTTAAACTAAAGTTTCAAATTTTAAGTATAAATAAATAAGAAACAATACATCCAAATTCAAATTTATTTGAAGGGTGCGGTGGGATTTTTTTATTACTAAGCTGCACAAATTGTAACAATCATTCTTCAATTGAGAATTTTAATTATTAAATTAAATACGAGAATATAAATGCCTTAATTGGTAATACAACAGAAATACATAATATGACTAAGACCTAAAGGACATAGGAAATACTTGGATAAAAAACAGTATCAATGTCAGTAATAAATAAATATTAAAAAATAAAAATATAAATACATTACATCTATATAGAACTCATATAGCTAATAAATACAAGTTTAATACTCGATAGATTAATACTTCAACTAGGAAAAGATACCAAAGGTTAATTATAATGGGAGATATATTAGACTATGAAGTTTCCTTAACTCAGTCACGAGATTAATTTTTTTAAACACAAGTCTCGTCATTTTCGTCACTATCAGATTTATTAGTTCTGGCAAGCGTATAACCAGATGCCTTATGAGATTTTCTCATGTCCTTTTTTCTTTTGTTGGCATCCGTCCATCTCTCTTTCTTTGGCGTAATTGTTTCATATGTGTGATTCAATGGATTTGCACTAGAACAGTCAGACACTATCACATGAGGACTACTGCAAGTTTCTTTTTCGCTTATGTTCCGACCACAATCGGTGACACTGTCTGAAATACCTTCACAACTAGCACCACTCATTTGGCTGGTTACAAATTCTTCAGTAGAGTAATCTCTTGGCGGTTGCATATATTTATGTCGATACTGTGTACGGCCATCTACTTCAACATACTCATGATCAGTAATGGCACTGTCTGAGAATACACCATTTTGTTTTAGTTCCAACCGTAGATTATTGGTTTTACCATTTTGACAGTAGTAAGCACCATTGTCTGTTAATTCTGGTGAAGTCAATGGCGGACGTCGAGGTAAATTATTTTGTTTCCTTCTTTGTTTTTTAAAAAACCTCTTCGCTACAGTTATTTGATGTGGATTGTAATAATCAATTTGACGTTCCGCATTTAATTGATGTCGCATCATAACAAGTTGTAATTGAGGTGATCTAAATGATTGCAATGATACAACTTCACTATTGGACTTTGGCCTCACAGATTGAAAACTATCAGTTCTAATGGATGGAGCGCGGACTGAATCAACAACTTTTTTTCTTCCCCAGCGATGTTCTTTCAGTTCTACAAATGCGTTCTGAACATCATTTCGTACAAAAATGTAAAACCACATTATCAAAAAGTTTTGAAATATATTGAAACAAGCAAACCATACACCTAACCATAGTTGTATAGTTGGACTGTGCATAACTGCTACATTAAAATAAGTCATTGCAACCGACAATAAGTATCCAAATAGGGTTCCATTGAAAAATCTCAGTTGAACAACAGGAGACTGTTCGGGATCTTCTACTTTGCTTGACGGAGTTGTGAGGCTGCGACAACTATTGTGTTCTACCATGCTATTTGTCTGATCCAATAGTTCCAAGTCTGTGGCTTGAGTACCTTCTGAAAGTTGTACATTGGAGTCGAGATCGTTGGCAACGCAGGAAACTATTAAACTAAGGAAAAAGATGCTGATAACAACCACTAAAGCCACACTAAGAATAAAACCAAAAGCAGGACCCGGTTTTAAAAAGCAATAATCTCCTTCGTGTCCTCCATAACCAGGCAAATTGACAGCACTTGACATTCCACACAATAACATTGGTATGCCCCAGCCAACCATATATATACCCAATAGTGGCTTTTTTACCACAACATCTTCATGTGGAATATTCATACCACCACCGTCATCAGATGGAGTGCCAGCTGGAAGGAATGGCTTATGTACACGTTTACACAAAACTCTATAAGAAAAAAAAGTAGAACAATAATTATTTAAAGCATACAACTACTTTTCACAAGGTGCTACACATTTAATACTCATAGGCACCTCTCTACATCAAGGTACATAGTATTTTTAAAATAAAATATTAACTGAAGCAGCTATACTTATCAGGTTTATTTTATATATTTAAATTACTAATATTATCAGTTATTAAATATAATAAATTAACCAATAACTAATGGTATCATCCTTTACAATGTGTTAAATATGGGGGAGAACACTTCTGAGACAGTTGCACCAAAGATAAAAGCAGCCTAGCCAAGTGCACAATTTGCGCGGGTGATCATACTTCCAGTTACAAAAGATGTCCAAAATACAAAACACTTCTCAAGTCTCACAACTTATTAAAATCGTCATAATCTGAACTCAGTACTCACGTTTCCTCTTCTCAAACCACCACCAAACCTTCCCAAAGCTTCTAACACCTCCGCCGCCAATTATATAATAATATTGCATTACCTAATAGTTCCATTAACGATAAACCATTTTCCAAATTTATCTCAGAACTCTCTGTATTAGTTCTCTCTGTATTATTAATAAGTCCCCTTACTTCCTTCCCTAAATCTGTACTAAACAAACAACATTCTATAGTACAAATTCATCTCTACTGCATTAACTTGATTAACACAATGTCTTTATTCACTGATTATAATTCATACCAGATACCTGTATACTTTAATAGGTCTCTGATCTATGAATGTATTTTGTATTTCTGTATTTACATTAAATTATTCTTTTTGTATTAATGTATTCTTATTGTTGAGCTAGAATAGTTAGTTTAATTCAGAAAAAAAAAAAATATTAACTCACTTAATAGTCACTGTCATCCAAAACAATGGAGCTAAACTGAAAAATTGAATCAGCAATCCTATTATTTGGCAAGTTCTAGGATTTTCAGTCCGATGAATACCATTACTAATAAGTAATTTAATAATAATAAAAAAAAAAATATTAATAATTTCAAACATTTACTTTCTATACATGTCTTACTAACCAATAGATTAAATAAAACATTGACATTGCAAACCAAGTATTGGGAAGAGAGTGTTTCAATTTTTTAGCCATTTGTATATTGTTATTGAGTAACACATAGAGAGTCACTGAAAATAAAAGAAATGTACTCCCAACAAAAGTCCCAATATAAATTGATGTATGGGCAAACAATTTTGTTTTTTTTGTAGCAGTACTGAAACATTATATTAGGCAAATTAATATATATATTAAAGGTTTAAAATAATGAACACCATTTTCATACATATTTGTTGGAGGAAAAATATTATGCACCAATGTTGGGCTCATGGTCAGTGCAAAATAACCAAATCTATTACACGTGTACTCCAACATGCCGCCAGTAATACGTGCTAGCTGACAACTGGTGTTTGGATTTATATCCCATAATCCAGATAAAGGATTCCACCATGATGGGCTTGGCCTCATTGTCAAATAATGATCATAACTTTCAGGTTGACGTAATGTTAAAATAAGTGGTTCTGGTAAAATTTCCATTTCAACACCAACTAATTTTGTTACTAAAATGCAAGATTTTATTTCCGTAGGCAGTAATGTGACATTGTCTTCAGCTGTTATCATTGGCTCAGGGAACATTTTCCCATCTTCGTACACTATGAATACTAATTTTATTTCATTAGTAAGCAAATCTGTCTTTGAATCACTCATAAATAATGAATTTGGTACTTTTATTGACGCTTCAATAATCTAAACAAATTTAAATATGACAACAATTAATTTTTATGATCTATATTTGTATTACATTGGATCAACTTTACAAGACTAATATTTGGGATTCTTTGTTAATGTGTAATATGAATTTACTTTGTTTTGATAAAGACTATCATTGTTATAAACATGACACATCAATGAATTCATTGTAGTAGGAGAATCTTGGTCTCGACCCCAAATACATATTAAACCATTGAAATTTTCTTTTGAAATAATAAATTCTTCCATCGCTATAGCTGATGTCTGAAATCAATAAGTGTATATTCTAATTGCAATTTAAAATTGTCACAATATTTAAAAATCATAATCATTTTCAATTTACCCATCGAGAATTTAATGTTGAAGCAAATTCTAATGAAGTTTCCAAAGCATTCACAAGTCTGGAAGTGGATTTGTCATTCTTTTGAGCGGCTAATAGTAATTCTCTAGGTAGTTCAGCCATCAAACTTATTAAATCTACTACGATTGGTGCTAACTAATAAATATAAATTCATGTTAGATTTAATAGAACAATTTTAAAATTTAAAATTAAAATACCAATTTTTCATTGCGTATTACATCCAAATAGTCATCAACTATGTCTGCCATAAAACTAACATCAAGATTATCTTTAATTTCATTAAAATGATCTCTCGTGTAATTAAATAACTGCCTAGCTGTTTCTGAGCTATCTTTATGAGTAACATTTGTCTACAAAAAATTAAAAAAAAAAAAAAAATCGGTGAAATAAGTTTATAACTGATATTTAATAATCAACTTACCTTGGATTGAGTGTAAAAAATACGAGTAGTTGGACTGGTGTAAGGACAGTCTAGAGTATCAGGTACTTCCCATATACCATTCAAATTACAATGTCTACTGACTGTACCTCTAGCCAAAGGTTCAACTTCTTCATTTGCTTGACATTGTTTAACAGTTATTACATCTGAGACGGTACGAGTCCATGCATATGTTCCTTTATTGTCTTTACTTTCTAAAATAATGAAAAAAATTCTTCTATTAAAATATACCAATACAAAACAATACAAGTCAATAAATGTATTATTGTTAAATCACCTTCAACTCCACAGAATTTAGTTTTATTTGAAATAACAGTCAGTGAAATTGATTGAATTCGTGTTCCACTAGAAGAGTTCAATTTACATTCATATTTTCCTGTATGATTTGTATTAAGTTTTGCTATTGACAAATTACTGTGAAAGAATGCCAAACAATATTTTAAAATACACTGTTTATAAGATTTTTCACAATGAGCTCATAAAATACAAATTTGACTTGTAAAAATCAAACAGTAAAACATATTATAATTTATAAAAAGTAATAGTGGCGCTGAACTCATATATCTTGTGAAGCGATTGCTGGAAAGTTGAAGTGGGTGGGTGAGTGATGATAAAAAATTTTGGATTTCGCTTCACAAAATTTAAGTTTGGCTATATTCTTACTCTATGGTTTGGTGCCACTGAAAAGTAAAAATTGATAGTATTTAGCACTAACCTTTGAATCAAACCAGTGTTTTCAAAATCTCCGTCAGTAACAATAATTGATGCATTAGTATCTAATGCATTTATGTTCCAAGTCAAAATAATACCTTCTAGAGCATCTGTGCCAACGGCACGACATAATAGTTCTGTTGAATCTCCTTCAAAGAGAACCTTTACAAAAAGGGCAATTTCAAATAGTAAATAAGTACATGGAATTGTATAAATAATGATGTTTTAAACACCAGTAGAATAGATGGTAAATAAATTTAAAATTACAAGATTCGTGTAAGGTAAAATTTCGATGGCTGGAGGTGTATTTGATTTTGGGCGTACACAGTTCAACATATCTAGGCGTACATTTTTAATAGGTGTGTCTTTCAAGGAACTTGGTTCATGACATTCAGATTTCGGTCCTAATTTAACTTTTCTTTTGACCCACTCAAGAAAACCAGAAATTTCACAATCACAAACTAATGGGTTGTCTGATATATCTCTATAAGTAAACAAAATTAAAGTATGAAGATCATAAATAATCAATAAACTATAAGCAATAAACTTACAGTCTAGTGAGATGAATCAAAAATGTAAAAGTATTTCCTGGTATTTGAGCAATACTATTTTTGTTTATTTTCCTGTGAAATAAATGTATTTATCAGTCAAGAGATTTTAATTTCATATTTTCAAGCTATTTGTCAGCAATTTAAAGTTAGGCAAATGCTATAAATATTGTAGTTTATTTATCTTAATTTCTTACAATTGTTCCAATGAAAAGAGCCCTTCAAACATGCCTTGAGATATATTTCTGAGTTTGTTGTCAGTCAGTGTCCTACATTTAATATAATTGTATTATTAGTAACTTCATTATATTGCACTAATTCAAACTACTCACAATATTTTAAGATTTGGTGTACCACGAAACGCTCCATCTTGAATAATAGAGATTAGGTTTTTAGTCAGATCTCTGAAACACACATACAATATTATATTACATAAAGTATACAATTATATTAAAAATAATCTTACAGCTTTTGTAAAGTCAGAATAGGTATGGCGTTTGTGGGCAGAGCAGCAATAACGTTGCTGGACAGATCCCTAAGAGCAAACACACACAATATTATATATTGTAAATCAAAGAATACGGATCTAGTGGGCACAGTGGCTTAGATGACTTACAAGAATGTGACTCCCGTAAAGTTGGACAGCTGAACCAGGGGTATTTCGCTGAGATACATGACAGGCTTATCGAGCCCACCACATTTGACTTTGCTGAACTTATCGCCGACCCTCCTTTTTGGGCAGATGCATCGTTCCGGACATGCCGCAACGTCTGTAGACGTTGCCGCCACTGCAGCAGCAGTTTTCTGGGCTGCTACCGCACCAACCAACAGCAACCACAGGGCCCACAGCCATGAGCCAGGGTACATGGCGACACTTGATCGGCAAACCTCCTAATACAACCGACTTCGTTCCAACGTCTTCACCGAAAAAGCTCGAAAGACCACCTCCTCTTCGTCCTCGTCTGACGCCTTCATCGCGTCAAAAGTACATCGGGACGAGACCGACAAGCCAGACAAAAAAGGCTCGCAAAGGCCCACTATTCGATTTTTGTTACGGCATTAACGGCAATCTTGAATCTAATCTAATATTATTCTAATACCTATCTACAAGCGACATCAAGCATTTTCGGCTTGTTTACAATTTTTTTTTTGTTTTCGTTTGTCGTTTATCTTTTATATATTATTATTATTATTACTATTTATACCTATTAGTTATTTTCTTCCCTCTCCAAACAATGAACACTATATAACCTCAAAAGCTGCCAGCGACCGACTGTCAGTGGCCCGCCACTGCGTCGAAGTGTCGACGGTTGTCACTTGTCACGTCTCGTCGGCCATCAAGGCAGAAGCGGGTCGCTAATGACAAAGTCGAAACTTTCAACAGCGTTATTGTTATTGTTATTGTTATCCTCAGAGCACGGTCTATTCAGTCATGGGCCGTATCTATAGCCGTGGTCATGGGTTCAAGGTCGTACTATCACCATAGAACAAAAGCAGTAGTGGTTTTTTAAACTTTTTTATTATCTCTCCCCGATAACGTTGTTATTATTTATTAGTTATTATCATAGCTAAAGGAGATAATATAATATTATAATTTAGTATTTACTATTTAGTATTTGCCCATATTAATGTGTATTGTGTCTTATTTTTTTGTTGTGCGCAATATAACTAACCGTCGTTGAAAGTCCGACTTTTTTTGTATACTGTGGTTTTTGACAATTATTTCACGCACTGTTCTCTATACTCTGGCACGTCTCTGTTGTCACTCCGATTGATGTTTTGAAGTCCCGCGAGTCACTACGTACCTACAATCAGAGATGTCGAACTCCAACGTCAACGTTAGTTTTGCTTGCCAGCGGTGTTTCGAACCAATCCGTTTGGACAGCTCATTCAACAGCATCAGTGAACACACCATTGCTGAATTGTCATGTAAGTGTTAGAGTGATTAACATTTGAACTCTGTAACCTAACGGTTGTTGTTGTTTGCAGTGCCAATCGTTACATGTCCAGAAGTTGATCTTGAGTCTCAGGCAAAACACATTGATCATATGATACCAGGTTTTCACTTGAACGATTCGTCCAGTGGCAATAATGGTTTCACATTGTTGGGCGAAGGGGAAACGCCGACTCTTAGCCATCAAATGAAGGTTAGTTAAATAACCACATATATTATGTAGTACAATGTTTACATGTAGTACCTACTTGTATGTGACTATATTATATTTAATGATTATATCTGGAGTGTCCAACTCTATCCTCGGTAGGTATTAATGCGGTCCCCACTTCAATTTAATATCTTGTCCTCCACGATCACATTATTCATAATTCATATCCTTGCTATTAAGAGGATGATACCCATGAATTTGTTGTCTCCATCTTACACTCGTACGACATACCAAATTTTCGTTCACTAGTTTCAACTGTGTACTGTTATAGTTTTGATATTAGGGTGAATTTACTTTTATCTAATGTTTGTTTAAGAACATTATGTGTGCTTAAGCATCGGTTTTATTCAATATTTTAATTTTTAAGCGCGATATGAGAGTTTTTAATTTTTGATATTTCTCATACCCACATCTTGCTTGAAAATGAAAATATCGAAAAATCGCCAATGCTTGAGTATAGATAATGCTCTTCCCTAAGAGTTGAATAATAGGTCAATTCATTCTTACATCAAAACTAACAGCACACTATTGAAACTATTGAATGGAAATGTAGTATGTCGTACGTGTGTAAAACGGAGACAACAAATGCATGGGTAGCATCCCCTCTAGTTGTAGGTATTTCGTATTTGCAAACAAATGTTTTCAAAAATGAAAAACGCCTAAGGTAATAATCGGTCTACTATTTTGGGCTAGTACCTGGAAAGTCTTTTTGAGGATTGCCACAACTTCAATCAATCTGAATATTATTCATTACTTTCATAATACCTAATGCAATTTATATTTTATAATTTCACATAGGTTTTTTTGGTATTTTATGTATCATTAATTTGTGTAGGTGGCAGCCAACCTTTTTGATATTGTGTCTGGAAATTCAAAGATAAATCATCCCCTGT
The DNA here is from genome assembly GCA_016617965.1 of Macrosiphum rosae. NCBI lineage: Eukaryota > Metazoa > Arthropoda > Insecta > Hemiptera > Aphididae > Macrosiphum > Macrosiphum rosae. The sequence continues at coordinate 5,406 of WHPZ01545679.1, read as the reverse complement.
GCGATGAGTGCACTGATGTATTGATGGACATGATGGAAGAGGAGCTACAACAGGCCGAAGCGGACTACGTAGATTACAGCAATTACTTGAAAGAGTTGGTACCATTTTTATTGTAATTTAGACCATTGGTATTAAATGATAATACTATATTAATTGTTTAGACTTTCTACAGAAGAACCAGAAGACATGGATGCACTGAATAAAGAGTTGGAAGACGTGAGTATTAAAGACATACTTTTCTATTATTTAATGTACAATAGAGTATCAATTAAACATGTGGGTAATAAAGTTCTTAAAAGGTCCACTAAAAAATATACAATTGGTACAGTCGTTGCCAGATAGATTGGCATGGTAGTGGCAGTGGTTCACCAAGTTGTTTATCATATAAGTATAAAAAAATCTACTTTTTGTTTTAAAAAGTATTTGTCAGAATATTTTTTTATAAATTATTTAAGAGTATGGTTCAACAACAAACTATCTCTACTCTTTTTCTAAATGCATGTTTTTAAATGTTCAATAAAGAATAATTTTGTTTACATTTCGGTGCAATAAGCGGATACAATCGGTTGAATAAATCTCTTGTTTGTTAAATAAGCTAATATCATACAAATAGAGATGTCTTGTATACATAGTTAAGTGCAATAACTGGGTATTATTTTATGTCTCCTAAACAATTTCAAAATTTAAAATATGGAGATAGTCTGTTCTCACACCAGGCTCTACAATCAGTATAGTTAATACCCAACTCTAAAATTCATACAAAATTACAAATATGATTACAGTTGTTGAAAGAAGAGAAAAAGTTAATGGGTGAACTAGCAAACTTGCAAGACACTGAAAACGCATTAGATTGTGATATAAAGGAAGCAGAGAAAGAAAAAGAAAGATTAATTAAAGAAGAGGAGCGGTATTGGAAAGAATACAGTAAACACCGAAGGGATTGTATCCTCATAGAAGATAAACAAAAAAGGTTGGTTTTTGTTATAATATGAGTTTTAATTTTTAAATACTTATATGAAATTGATGGATAATAAGGCCTTTTTTAAATTATTTGAAACTTAAAAGTGGATTAATTTTTTTTATAAATGTATATTATGTAAAAAATGTATATATAATTAATGCACAATGTTTGTTGTAGCGTTGAATGTCAAATAATTTATACCACTTCACAATTGGCCAAGCTAAGAAAAACAAATGTATTTAATGCAACCTTTCACATATGGCATCATGGTCATTTTGGGACCATTAATAAATTACGATTGGGTAGATTGCCATCAGCTCCAGTGGATTGGGCAGAAATAAATGCAGCCTGGGGTCAAGTCACGTTGCTGTTGGTGTCATTAGCTAGATATATGAATTTGAAATTTGAAAAATATCGTCTTGTACCTTATGGAAATCATTCTTATGTTGAAGTAAGTTTATATTACCTAATAATAAATTGACATTGAATACGATAACTTCCAATCACTTACACCTATAAACCAATGTTTTTTTGACAATATTCTCAAATTTGTTTTTAAATCTAGATTTTGAACAAGCTCTACAAAATAAATTAATTGTTAGTTTATTAATACAATTTACAAGCAATGCACTTTCACTCAAAATCCTCTATACTAAAAAAATTACATTCCCCTTGATACTTTTACAATATAAATTACACAAATCAAAATTTGGTGACTTAGGATACTAAGGATTAAAGGCAGATGTTAAGGCAGTGTGGTGTTAGATGAATTTTTTTCTTGTATCTTTTGATATTTAATAATTATTGTCTTCTATTAAAAGATGTGTAAAAGTTTTCATTATTAAAATTATTAAGTATAGGTCATACATTGGACTGGTACCAAATAAAATACATTATAATATAAACTAATTTTAATTTTACAGGTGTTAGGGGAAAAAAAGACATTGCCGCTGTATGGCCAAGGTGGCATACGTTTTGTCTGGAACACAAAATTTGATTTGGCTATGGTTGCATTTTTAGACTGCCTCCAGCAATTCAAAGAAGAAGTTGAGAAAGGTAATTCTGGATTCCATTTACCATATCGAATGGAAAAAGGAAAGATTGAAGATTCAGCGACTGGCAATACATACAATATTCGGTAATTATATTAAATTACTTTTATTAAAAATATCAATTAATAATTGAGCACTAATATTTATTTAAATATACTTTGATGTTATAGAATACAATTGAATTCCGAAGAAGGTTGGACAAAAGCTCTAAAGTTTATGCTTACCAATTTAAAATGGGGCTTAGGTTGGGTATCTGCTAAGATAAACCACGAAATGTAAAAAAAAAAAAATGAATAATGAAATAATGAATTTGAATTTGAAAAACAATATACTAGGTAATTTGTATTTTATAATTTTTATATAAATGTATAACTTATTAATTAATATTAATCAACAATGTAATTGGTTTAAATTTAATTGTTCAAAACAATTTTGTTTGTCAAAAACCACATTAAGCCAAAAAGAAAACTAGACGACCCATTTAAAACTTCTGATTGAGTGATTATATCTCTGATTTGTGGTATAGTGTATTCTACGACTTCAATGTCTTCTCCTTCGTGCGCAAGACCTCCTCCTTCAGAAATTTTCATTTGATCAGTCACTTCGGTGTAAAAAAATGTCATAATGGAACCAGCTGTACTTAATGCAGCTCTAAAAATTAAAAATCACAACAATTCAATAATTTATTTTTCAATTCTTATTGTTTTTAATGCATAATTAACATTATTAAGTTATAGTGTACAATATAAATTATATATTTTATAAAATATTAATTGATTACATAGAAAATAAGTTTCCCTAATGGTGTGTTTCAAAAATCAATATAATGTAACTTATTTTTTTTTTAATATTTGTTTTATTTTCATAAGAAATTAACTATTAAGTCCAAGACTCAAGAGTATTTTTATAAATGTCAATTTATCGTAAGGTTTATATGAACAATTTTAAGATAAATGAACAGTTAATTGTATAATGTTTGTACATCATATTTTTAAAAATTATATACAAAATTGGATCATTTTTATTATTATTGATTTGTTTAAAAAATGAGCAAGTAGTTGAAATAGCTGTTGCAAGTTTATTAGAGTTGTATTAATAAGATTATTTGGTGTGGATATATAGTGCATAGAAAACACACACACCGCTCAAACGATGAAAATAAAGATGTATTTGTGTTAAAATATTTATTGACACTACACTACTCCTATAATACACTGTCTATTCGTAAACAGAAAAACTATAATAATATGCTTTGTAGTATACAAATAGTGACTTAATTATGCACTATGAATATACCATAGTAAAAAGTATTAATATAAATATATACTATATTATATTTTTTAAGTAGAAAACTAAATTACATTACCTACAACTGATGATTTTTTGCATATCTGACACTTTGACTTCATAACCACATTCTTCTCGGACCTCATCAACAGCTATTTCTTCAAGAGCTTTGTTTTTGTCTACAATACCAGCACAAAATTCTACAGTCAAACCAAGGCTAGGTGGATATTTTTTGGTATCAATAAGTCCATCTTTTGGTCTATCGCATTCTGGTATACTTTTATAGTAGACACCTTTAAACAATTATAAACATTCAACAAAACAATATAATACAATACAATATACCAATCAATGTTCAATTGCTACCTGGTCTAAATTGTTTAACGCACACCAATGTATTTCTGGTTCTGTTGTAAATGATCACAAACACTCTACACATAAACAAAAAACCAGCTAGGTAAAAAAAATATATCATTATATTAATAATTTAAAGACATCAATTAATATTATTGTTACCTACATTTATTTTACTTTGTGCACTAAAAGAAAAAACTACCATCTTAGTATCAGACTATTTAAAAATGGTACCTAGGTATATATCTATATGACAATATATTTTTCTTTTTCATTCATCTTATAAAATGGTAATATAGGTACATATTGTATATAATTGTTCAATATCTTTTTAATTGCACTGAAAACAAATTGGGAAAATTATAAATCATAATAATACTACTGAATACTGATTTAGTTAACCTTAAAAGTAAGGCTCAGATTTCCATGCAAAGTGCATTATTATTTAGGTGCTCTAGAACAATGCATTTCAAGTACATAATTTGTTTCATATAACAGATACTTTAAATGTGAAATTTTTATTTTGCATTTTTCAATGTTATTCCATTATTAGAGATTTTTTTTAAAGCATTTTTAGCTCATTTTATTAGTTTTTAGTGCATATTGATTTATTGAATGAGTATAGGGAGTAAATTAGCCGAGAGCTCAAAATATATCAATAAGTATTCTGCTGATAATATTTTCTTGATAGTTTTTAAGTATTTTTCATCCATACGAAATGTTAACCATTTTATATATTCATATTATAGAATTTCTAGAATAGAATTATTATTCTTATAAAATTAATATTGTTTATTTATAATTTTCATCATTAAGCAGGTTTTACATTAGGCAATAGGTGATGTTGATAAATCAAAAAAAGTATAGTAATAGTCATGAAATAAATAACATTAAAATGACATTGTAAAACATTTAGGTAATCACAATTTTACTTACTTGTGAACATTTGTATTTTTTAGTTTTATAATAATTTTAATATTTAATGAATTTTAACTTTTAGGTAGTATTGATCATAAAATAAATACTTATAAAATAAAGAGCAAAATGATTAGCTAGGTATAGTATGATGTAAGATATTTGAGCTTATTATTTATTATTATAAATAATTACAATAATTATAACATATATTCAAATAGATATTTTTTAATTTACTTATTTATTTTTCCAACTTGTTAAAACTATTACATTGAAAAATTGTTTGACTTCTATAGTCAGAAATAGAAATTAGGAACGCAGGATGTTCCAACATAATTGTTTAAATCTGTCAGTTATTTGTATAATAAATTTTTGCCAAATCTGATTTATAAGGCAAAATGTATTTATATTTGAGTATTTAACCCATTTATTATGAATATTTCAAAAAGTTACGAGCATTGAATATAAATAGACAAATACAATATACTTATAAATTTAATAATAATTAATAACAATCAGGTTATAATGAATCAATTTAAGTTTAAGAACCAACAAACATTGTGATACTTTCTAAGCAATGCAGTGCTTGAAATGTCTAATATCTATTGTGCTATAATAAACAAAATATGATTATTACAAGTGCATCATTGTTTAAAACACAAATGCACTTAATTTTTAGTAATGCCAATATGACCTCAATATAATGCATTATTATAAAAAAAAAAAATAGTTTTAATATTATAAAGTATATTTACCCATTATGACTATCAATTAAGTCCCATTTTATTTCATTTCCTCCCTAAACAAAAATACAAACAAATGTACTAATATTTCAAA
>WHPZ01545663.1:0-18320 GCA_016617965.1 Macrosiphum rosae | reverse complement strand
AATCACGGTTTTTAGATTACCTACTATAGTCTTGCTCAAAGTATAAAACAATTCAATACAACACTAAAAACTTTTGTTGATTTGAACTTTATGTAAAGCATAATATAGTTCAAATAATACATTCAGACATTCTAATTAAGTGTATATTTATTTTATTATACTGTTGTACAACGAACTGCGTACCTAGTGACTATTAAATTCCAGTGGCTAACTAATCACATTGGCTTATGCATATCATAATAATGGTTACGTCATTAAACCATAATAAAATATGTATACCTAAGTATTCTATTGAAACCTTTTTTTTATATTCTGAACAGATCGCAACTTTTCCTATTTTTTCTTATTTTCTTCATTTGTATAGTCTCATTATACAAATGAAGAAAGTATATAGTATATATTATATTCTATAATATACTAACTACTAAGTAATAAGCATAGGTACTGTATGTCTGTATATTAAGTTTATTGTATACAATGGGAAAGTTTTATTTTATTATTACTTTGTCTTACATCTATAAATACCTAATAAAATTATACTTATCTTAACCGAACTGATATATTTTATTTTTAACATAATTTAGATGAGCGATATACTTATGTATACTTATATAAATACACCATATTATATAGTTGATTTAAGTTTAATATAATTTATTTTTGCGTATAAACTGAGAAAACATGAAAAAAATTATATTATATACGAATACTTCGATTTTATAGAAATATTCTGGATATAAAACTAGCTTATAACTCATTATGCGATATTATATAATACCTAAGCAGTTTGCAATACTAAAATAAATCGGATAATTTAAACCCCCTGATATAAAGTTTACATAAGTCTTCATAAATATTAATTTAAATGAAATCCATTGAACAAGTTAGAATTGAAACGTATTTCCAAATGTGATCAACATATTTTCCCACCCAAGCAAGTAACTACAGCTTCTCCGTTAATACATTTAAATGTATGACTTTGTGCGTAGGTAATAATATCATGATGTATATTCAAACTTCATTGTTTATGATGCAATGTACGTTCATTAATCATTAATTATTTAGATTAAGTAATATGAGTAAATAATACAGTTAAAACATAATATTGTATTACACAGTGTTATTGGACAATTCATAAGTAGGTACCTAATACAAATCATACACTATTACTATAACATAAAAAAAACATGATTTCTTCACATAATTATAAAAATATAATAATCACATGTTTTTTTTTTTAAATATATCAATAGTTTTCAATGTTTGACCGTTTAAAAGTATGTTTAGTGTTCACTAGTTGAATGGGTTTTATATTGACTTGGAAAACAAAATAACCGATGTAAAATAACATTAATTGTATTTCTAATAGATCAATGGATCGCATTAAGCTTAATAATAAATAGTGATTATAGTATGTAGTAGGTAAGTACACTTTGTTGACAAGCCGTTGGTGTATTTTAGTCTGTAGGTAACGTACTTAAAAAAATTAAAAATTGATAGTAGGTACCTATGTAAGTTGTTGTTTCTGTAAAACAGTAGGTGATACACTTTTCCGTAAACAATAGTAATAGCAATAATAATAATAATAATTATAATTACAATTTACAGCCTAAATAGTTAAAACAATTAATTACATTGACACAACCAATGTTTATTTATGTATTTTTAATGATACTATTTCATCCATGATAATATGTATTTACTGTTTAATGAATCTTTGAAAATTTTTTTAAAATTTAAGTAAAATATAACACAATCAAAATATAAAACTAGAAACACAAGTAAAGTCATACCAAATCATAAGCATAAATTGTAGGTAACATACGTTTTTATAGAACGGGAGTTACTTATTAATAGATTAACTTTATTTTCTAATAGCTTATTTTCAAAATATGTATTATAATATTTACAAACGATATTGGTTTATCATTGAGGATGTAAGGCCAATAAGAAGTAATAACGCTTGGTATGATTATGAATACAAACATGAAACATAAAAATATACTATTTAATGGTATTTTCTATTATAAAATTCAATTTGTGCTGAACAATATTTTTATCAACCCTCTGAATAGTATATTTCCACGTGTAATTTATACAACGTAATTTCTGAAAAAGAGCATCTTATTCGACCATCATTTTTAACACCCTAGTCATATTGTGTTCAAGAACTGTAATATACACTAAGAATTGGTTTTCTTCAAAACTATTAGTACGTAATCCTGAAAAATTGAAAATGTGACGCGAAAATAATGTGCTGTTCCTATTTCTACTACGGCGCTGCCATATAACAACTAATCCCACAGTTTAAATCAGTATGACTGATGATTATTTAGGATAACTTTTTGACCATACTTCATACGATTCATATAATATTATAAACTAGTTGATTTATTATGAGACTACTTTTCATGGTTTTTTTTTTTGTGTAGGTATGAACATTATTGCAATTTATTATAATATTAGGAATGTGATTATGAGATAAACATTAGAAGTCTCATACTCACATATGTACACCCAATTGTCCCAATTTAAAGTTTTTTACTATTTATAGCCATGTTATAATAATTTATATTATATAACAATTATAAGTAAGTACTAATTTATAAAAATTATATGTATATGATGATATTATATGATATTATTTGTATCATCAAACTTTTGAAAATAGTGATTTTTAATAAATTCAGGAATATATTATAATCAAATAGGGAAAATATTATCACGAACGTTAACCCGGGTATCCTTAATAATGCTCTTAATAACTTAAATGTAATAAGTATTATTTACATTGTATTGTAATGCATAATAATATAGTAATATGAAAATTAATTTTATCTAGAAAAATTTCATTGGAGTTATTTAAATATCTCTCGGTAAATTTTAAGGAAATAATATTTTAGCCCCAGATGTGCTGTAATGTATGTCTGTATCGCACATAAATGTACATTAACTTTTGTACACTTTTATTTTATATGCTAATTATTTTAAATGAAGGTAATTTATTTCATAATATACTATGAAATAGTAAACGTTCATAGTTTACAAAAATATATCTTAAATAATTAAGCCGTTGGGGGACGGAGTGACCGAGCGGACTAAGGCGTCGGATGCGACGCAGCCGACCGGGGTTCGATTCCGGCCACAGTCGGCATTTTTCTTCGGGCAAGTCACGGTGTCCGGAGAAGTAGTGCCACCATCCCCCACCCGGGGCATGGAAGAAACTTACGGGTGCCCCATTAGAAATTCTGCCACAACACAACAACTACCCAATATACAACTCACAGTTCCATCCCCACACCCAATAAATGGGTTATCCAATAAAAAAAAAAAAAATAATTAAGCAGTTAATTTATTTTGTTATAAGATCCTACTTAAATAACTAAAGATATATAGCATAATACTGTAAAATAATTATTCTAAATTTATAACTACCTAAACATATTTTAATCATGTTCAGTTTTATAAATTGCATTATCATACGTATTTTTAACCATGTATTGAAAAGTTCATAATATTATTTTTTTATATAATTTGAAATTATTGTTTAGATTCTTATATTAGTTATATAAGAGTTAAATACATTACTCAATGAAATAATAATTATTAAGCTTGGTCAAAAAGATGAAGTTTCAAAATAAAAGTAAATAATTTAAAGAAATTAGTTATTGTATCCACTGAAAAAATAGATCTTTGTTTTAATATTTAACACTGTATTATTATTATTATTGTGTTGTAATATTGTTATTAAATATCAAAATCTTGAAATATAAATACAATTTGGCATGGTTTAAAAAATATTTTTTTATAATAAATAATGTATCTAAAATCTACTATTTAATATTTATTGATGTTTATGTTTATTTTTGTTCTTTAATTTAGATGAATAAAAATAATTAATATAGCAATATTTACATAAAAGGGTTAAATAATTTAAAACAAATATTTAGATCAAATTGTATGATTCAGCATAATACAATTAAGTTTATTTGCAAAAGTAAATATTTGTTTATATAATAGTAAAACTACTTGTTATAATATGCTTAATGAATTCTTTATCGTAATTCGAATATAATTAAAAATACGATAACATCAATACAATCACATCACAAAGCACACACAATTATACCTACCATAATATGGCATGGCAAAATAAATTATTATAAAAGATATACTGCCTATTTCAGATGGATAATGTATAGATTTTCTAAATAGTTCGTTTTATTTGCTTAATTCAACAAGTTTACAGAAGACGTCGTGTATTAGTGTCACACAAAATTCTGTTCATAGCAATATTATTGTGTGGACGTACTATTGAGTTTTTAATAATTATTTATAGTTTGTGCCTACAATAGAAACAGTTGTAGCTTCCAAATTATTGTTTACATTGTCAACTAACATAACAACAGTGGGTAATACTTGAAGCAATATTATAACGTGTATTTAACATAACAACATAAATTCAAGACGACAAGTCGAATACGATTGAACTTATTAAATACTTTGTCAAGCGCATACTAGAAGTCAACATACCCGAAGTCAAAGAGGTCAGAAGGGTCGATAATTTTTAAATAAATTGTCTCCTTACTATATAGATACTATAAGTTGCCTCACGACGTATCCTACATTTATCTTAAACGATAAGGGTCTAATATTAGTTGCCTTCCAGTAGCTAAATGGTTCAAAAACTGTAAATATATAAATATATATTTATAATTATAATGATTTTATCAAATGTTTTTTCATTGACTAATTATATGAATTATTTTTAATAGTTCGGTGTGATCTGTTATTTGAAATATACGAAATACCGATGTTTTTTAATCGTATTAAACTACTACTAGTATACTGCTAAATATATTTCTAAATATCTAAAAAAAATTGTTTAAGTATTTTATTATTCTTTCTTTTTATTTACTCTTTCTTTTAGTATGAAGTTCTTCCAAAACCACAATATTTACTAATTTACAATAATAAAATAGAAAAATGGCTATACATCTATAAAACTAATGTTTATCATTGATAAAATATCACTTTGTATTACATTAATTAATATAATATATTACAGTAAACTTAATTTGTATAATTATAACACTACATATTGTGACGTATAACATAAATAATTCTTCTATTTACGTGGTATACGTATATTTTAGTGAATTGTATATGGAACCACTATCTATCAATACTATATTGAAGCCATTTGAAGGCAACTTTTTGGGAAGGCAACTCGTATATAATTATGATCTACCTGGTAATCGGGGGAAACTCTTGTATATTAACCTTTTTTATTTACGATAAAGTATAGGGATACAATTTGTATATTTTTGGAGGCAACAATACGCACCGATCTACAAGTACTATAATATTATCCTGATATCCATTAAAATACAAAAACATGGAAAAGAATAAATTGGATCATAAAAAAAATTTAATGGAGTTAAAACTTTAAGATAGACTGATAGAATACGGCGAACAAATTCGGAAAGTGTTCTAGCAGTTTTGACATCGCTGATTTTGTATTACCACGTGGAAGAAAGAAAAAAATATCATAAAAAACTAGGTAAAATATTATCAGGAATAAATAACAATTTAAGGACCCTCGTCGCCTTTATATTGAATACTCGGCGATTGAATTATTATATTATTCCGGATAAAATCTCCGGGCTTTTCAGTATTTTTCGAATCGCATGAAATTCGATTATCTTGTTATTATTGACTGAAAAAAGACCGGGTCCCCACGAAAATGCACGTGTACCTACTTCCTACCTTCACACACACACACACACACACATAATAATATATTGCACACAACAATATCGGTTTGGAAGTTTGTTCGCTAAAAGCAAATAATAATAATAATATATAACACGCGCCAGAGGCGTAAGTACCGTTGTAACCGGAAATCTCGTGTTACGCGCAACGAAATAACTGCAGGCACGCGCGATTTTTGCTTCGATTGCGACGCGCGAGTCCAAATTCTAGTGTTGGGACATGTATTCTTTTATTATTATTTTGTTCGTCCGTCCTCTTTCACCCTCGCACCCGAACACTTTTCGTTTTCTAGAGAGCACCGGTTAATACTTCGAACAAAACACACACACACACACACACACACCGAGTGGCGGCAATGCGAAAAAAACAACAATAATACTAAAAAACCGAAAATAACGCATCATACACTCGGCGATGGGACACGCCTCCTGTGTATATAGTATATGATCGTACAGGTATATACCTCTATACCGGATGCAAGCCGAAACTATATATATTTTTTATAAAATGCGCGATAATGCGATCTACGGTGGGTCGGAGGATATTGTACCCACAGTTAACGGGACCCCGTGAAAACGAGATCTCAATCTGGTCGTGGTAGCCGGTAAGAGGACGACATATATAGTGTATACCTATATATATATATATAATATATAATAACACGTGTATGGCATGCTCGGTAGTATAATATTATATAATAGGTACCCGCGGTAGTATATAAATTATATATATATAGGAGATACGCACGCGCCCTTGAACCCGTATCGTTATCCCGTTAACCTTTTTATTTATTTTTTCTTTGCTTTTCCCCGCTCTCCACGCCCCATCGACGCTGTGTTATATAGTGTTTACAACGAAAATAAATGTTTCTTTCACAATAATAATAATAATAATAATACGATCTTAATGAAAGGGACACCGGGGCTTCGGCGCGGCGGGGCAGGTGTATGAGGCCGCCGCCGCGGTGGCAGTCGAGACCGAGAGGATGCAGATCCGTTTTATATACAACCCCCTCACGCGTGCCTGTCCCGGTGCAATGTCCTACGATCTACAGCCCGCGCGAGTCTGGCTGCGGGTCGCTGCAGAGAGGAACAGATGGTAGACACGGGTTTATTCGTACCTGCTGCCACGACTGCCATCGCCACTGTTGCTTTCTACCCCGAGAGAGAGAGAGAGTGTGTGTGTGTGTGTGTGTGTGGGTTTGGTGTGCTACTGAAGTGGCGTGTGCGGCGGCGGGTGACGGTGCAGACGACTTGCACCTTTATTTTAATTTTTTCGTATTTATTATAATAAACTGGGTACAGCGCTTCTCACGACGGTCTATAATAATAATATGATCGCATTCATAATAATATATTATTATATTGTATTATAAAGCCGTTTTTACCCGTATATTATACACACCGCTGTTGCTATCGCCTATCGTCAACCCTTTGATAAACGCAAACACGAGAGTGCTATTATACGCGCGCGCACACGAGTTGTATAAACTTATTGTAATAAATTATATTATTCAAGAATAAAATCGTGAATATTGCGCCCACTCGTCATCTGCTCGGTATTTGAAGCGGACACAATATTGTCGCATCCCGTCTTACTACAATACAATATTAAAATGTATACAGACTGTATAATACAGGACACACGCGAACACGCCTTGATCAAGGTTGAGGGGGTCACGTCGGCCTAAAATTATATGAGTGGGTTGTCCAAACTCCAAATACTGTTTTTACCACGCGAAATTCATTAATAATTATTATTGTTTTAATTTATTACTACGCAAATATTATTAATTTGAATGTCTAGTATTCTGAAACATATGAAATATTTCTTTTTATTTGTATATGAAATACCCAGCAAAATAATATCATAATGTATATTAATATATAATATACTATATAGTTAATATTGTTATGTATTGATATATATTTTGATTTTGATTTTCAATAACATTTTAGCATTGTACTTTAAATTAAATAACTGCTTATTAACCTACAATTGTAAAGTTGCTTAAATATTATGTTTACCTAACGTCTTAACCTAACCAGTAATCGAAGTAGGAATACTTTTCTTTACTTATGTATTTTAATTTAATTCATGATTTAGGTACATAGATAAATATTGTATAGTATATTTTTAAGTTGAACATGTAGAATAATATTTTATTCCTTCACTTATTTGAGCAATTTCGATTTATAAATGTATAAATATTTGTATTTATACTTTATTTTTATTTTTAATAGTTAATAAACTGCAATACCTGTGTTTTAGTTTCATAAGTACCTATCATAATACTTATATTTATTTTTAATTTTAAACTTTATACATATGTATAAAATATATATTTAGAGGTCGCTAAACAGTTGAAAATGTATTTACCGGGGCCGGTTAAGTAAAAAAGGTATTGAGAAACACTGTTCTAGAGGAGATAATCCGGGCATGTGTACCTGCATAATATTATATTTTATAGTTAGTTACACCTACTATCTGGTAACTGGTATATTATATACGCCGCCGCCCGACGGTCGGAAACGAATCCGTTTTGCGTTTATTCCAACGAAATTGAACGGACGGCGTTTAAATCGTTTTACGGCGTGTGGTTACGTGCAGAAGAATGTAGAGTAGGTAATCGCCACCACCGCCGTTGTCGTATATATAATATATCTACGACAAATCGTATAGTATATAATATAATAGCGTATTTCAAGTGAATTGTGCACGCGATTTGTTGCCAAACTTAACTCATGGAAATACCTACTACCTACGATATGCGCATATACAGGCGACTTACTGATCTACGTCATGCAAACGTAATACGCGGTTCATACACCGATAACTCAACGTGAAATATGGTTTCGCATATACGAGTGTTGTAGAGGTATAGGTCAATAGGACGCGACGTTTAGTTTAATATACTGAGTGGGACTCACCGTGTCTTCGCGTTATTCCGACGTCCGTATACGATACTATGAAAACATTTAAATCGTATATTATTATACAGAAAACCCAGCGAAAGCGCTTTCGAACCTCCATTATAACGTTATAATTATTGTCATAACGATATTATAATATTATAGATAAAAATAAAAACATCAATTTTAACACTGTAATATGATTTGCACAAATAATTATTAGAAACACATCCCCAAACATCGACTGGTCTATGATTAACTATAGATAATTTGCGATAGTATTGTGATGTGTGTTAACTATACGCAGGTTTAACCATGTTTTATTTATTAAAAATGTATTAGCTTTTGTAAATATATTATGTTTCACACACGTCATCCAAAGGCGCCTGCGGGGGGGGAGGGTAATGGGACCATACTATCCCCCCTGGGATTCTGTTAACTGTACATAATATGGCATATTATATCATATAGTTAATAATATATTTCTGGAATGAAAAAGTGTTAACAATGATTTAGTAGGCTGTAATATAATAGAGATATTTTGTGTATCAAAATAATATACTAATTTGGCCATTGGATTTTAATCTTGCGCTGAGTGGAATTTTATTCTGCTGGAGCTCTTGACTCTTGAGACGTGTATATTTTAATTACTCTATAAAATATAAAGGTATTAATAGAGGTGTGATGGATCCTTAACAAACGTCACCGCTTTCGGGTTAGAAAACGTGTAGCTTTTATGGGAAATTCACATTGACTACGCCCTATGATACTATGTGCCTCCTGCAAGTTATATTTATTACTAAATTTGTTTTAATTTAAATTTATCGTTCTACAAAACAACACACATTAACACTGGTTAATTGTAGATAATATATTTTGTACATAAGTATAATAATATGGAGTTAGAAATAAGGCCAACATATTATTATAAATGCATCTTTCCTATCTGCACTGAGCTCCGCGCTAAACTGTATATAATTAGAATTTGATTTCACTGCATAAAAAAGTCGTTATTTTACACATTATGAAAATCAGCGTTATGCGTGATTATACATTAAACTATTGTATTTTAATTCAATTTAGTATAAAATATGTCTTCGTGACTTCGCGTATAATATTCCTCGCTGTTGAGTCTGTCTCGCTTTTAATTAAATTAAACTCGACAAACAGTTCGATTTTAACTCAATATTGTTGACTTTATATTCTTTTACACCTAAACTTACATAAACTACAAACGTACATTTAATTATTCACAACAACGTCAATAATACCGATATCTTTAATTTTGTTACTGCGGATACGTTGTAGGTATAATACCTATATGCATATTGGCCCAAAGAGTCAATTTTAAAATTAAACGTTGACGGATACGTTTTGAATAAGTCTGCATGTACCCTACGTAAAATAAAAAATATGTCACTAGCGTCTTCCATTTAACTTTTTTCATTTTGATAGTTATTTTTTATATATTATTTAACTGAAAAATTGGTAAATAATAATATACATTATACACCTATTATTCACTATGGTATTCATTATATAATTTTTTTACGATGGTCTTAATACTCCATACAATTTGAAAATGTTCATATGAAAAGTATAACTTATAACATATACCTGACTACCGTTATCATTTTTAAATAACATAATTGTAGTGATAAATGACAGCCTACAAATGGCAATTTTATTCTTAATGTCAGAATATCAAACATAAAATAGATTATTACTCTTAAAATTATATATTTTTGTTATCATGATTTACTTTAACAAGTTACAGCAATAATATTTGATCTGCTCATTTTGTATATCCAAGTATTTTCAATACACATATTATTATAATAATGATTAATGATGCATTACCACAGCCAAAATAGGCATATTATACCTACTTTTATATTATATAGGTATGCAAATTGCGTAATATGTACCATGTTTACTTTTAGCTTATAACTTTGTATATTTTTAATACAAATTGTATTTCTTATTGTTAAATTTTCTTCTTCGCTTTTCTATTTTTGTTATCATTAATATAACATTTTTTTCTAGAACAAAATATATTGTGTTGATATCAAATATTTACTGACGTTGAAGTCATAGTCTCCTGTCAAACACTTGATAAACAATTTAATATGGAAAGAATGTTGAAGTTTTTCCATACGATTTTAAATGTTAATAAATGATATCACATATTTACTTTTCACACTATTTAAATTTAAAACGATTTATCAACTAACGAGTTACGAGTATGTAGTAGCTAAATTTTCGATAGGCTTTATTATGTTGCGCTACAATCTCGTTTAAAAATTAGTTGATGTTGGTTGAATTGATTTTCAATTCCCGTTAAAAATACAGTGAAACAATTGGTATAATAAAATAATAATGGAATAATAAATTTACTATGCGAAATATATTATGTATAAATATACGACCTCGGACCCCTCACTAAAAGCATAAATTATATACCTATTACAAGAATCATAATGAAAATAAATGTTGACAGGTGTGTTATTATGGACAATTTATGAACGTCTTTAATTTCATCCCTGATATGCCGAATAAGAAACACAATAGTATATAAATTAAACGCTACTTACGGGAAATTATTTCTTTCATCAAGTTATAACGATGTCAGTAGGTAGTTGATGTTGAAGATAAATAAAATAGGTATTTAATGTGTGTTACGATTTAAGGTTGTCACTCGCGATTTATTCACATAAAAATAAAATGAAATTTTTTTTAAAAAATAGTTTAGGCGTCATGATTTTTCGGAATATAAATTATGTATTATACTGTGGGTCGATTTATGTTCTGCCCCGCGTATTTCTGAAGAAAAGAACATTATAGATCATCTATATAATATGTATAGTGTTGTCGTCATAGGGGAAAAAACCTTCATAAACTTTTGGATAAAACTATATATTTGCCGATTATACCCGTAAGTATCGATGAACATTATATATAGTCATATATAACGATAGAATTTCTACGATTGATTTTTATATTACGTGTTAGTCCACATGTGTAAATATACGATCACGTGAAATATCACGTGCATTTTTATGTGCGATGTATAAAACAAAATAATATTTAAATATTGAATTGAACCGAAATTATTTGCATATAAAGATATATATTCAGACTTAGGCCATAAAATATCTCGGGGCTAAGAGAATAAAAAATCAGTTCCATGTATACCAAAGGCCCCACATTATTATAATATATCTGAGCGAACGGATATATTATTATTATTATTGTTTGAATTCAAAACGTAGGCACGTAGGTAGAGCACGAGGGTAGGCATGAGGTAGTATCGTATTCAGTTGAAAATTATTATATTATCCAGCTCACCGTTATGAAAACCATATCTTTTTCTAATCAATATTTAAATGATTATGATTCACTTACTTTGATAATATTTATACTTTATAGGTGAACCACCAAACGGGGCAGGGTGAAGGGAATAAATCTCCTCCCCCACCCCCATGACCCTTTTTTTCAATATTTATAATAATATAAATCAGAAATTATATTTTTAATGATCAAACAGTGCGTGTTAAAAAATCAACTACATTTTCCTCCTCCAGTCCTCCCACACAAAACAAAATCACTTGACGACCACTAGTTACCTATATCGGGCTATATAATAGTAGAGACAAGAGGTTTTAGTTTTGCTGGACGGACGATTATTTAAGAACATAAATCGAGTGGTAGAAGAATGACGTTTTACAACGGAATGTCTGTTTCTGACAGTTTGACTCTTATACATCGTTGACTATCGATGTGATTACAGAGAACGTTCTTGTACTTTTAACGATTTCGTCTCGTTCAAATTCGTCAATAATATAATTAAAATATTTTTCTCTTGCATTAAAATTTATAATAATATAATATTATTATATTTTCCTATTTTAAAGTAACACGCGCTTTTATTTTCAAATAAATATAATAAGACACCGGTGTAAGTATTTTTATTTAACGCAACTTGCGGTTACGTCGACGACTTAAAATATTTATAACTCAGATTGAAATAATCCATTTGGAATGATACGAGGGTACGAGCCGTGAGCTGCCGAAAAAAATCTCGAAGCGTCATCTCGTTTCGGATGTCAATCCATACGGATATAATTCGATAGAAAAATTGAAAAAAAAAATACCCGGAAACAAAATATAATAAGAGCCTCCAAATACCCGTACAATATCATACAGGCAAAATCAAGACTCTATAAATGCAATAAAATATACGAGAGTTTAAATACAATTATTAAATTTAATTAAAAGTTTTAGAAATGTATAATATTATAAAAATAGAATACCTTCAACCGTCCATAGTTCATTTTTTAAATAATTTGATCGAGAAGAAAATTCCGTAACGGTTTTTCCAACGATCAATATTTGTATAATTAATTATTACAATTAGTTTTGATCAATTATTTATTTGCTGTTAGAATAAAAATATATTACACCTTGAAAAATTCGTCAAGAATCTCAAATTTTCAATATCCTCGTTCGTAGATGAATTGAATGCAATATCGATGTTTAGAGACGCAAAAATACCTAATACTTCTCTAATTGCGCAATGCGCACTGTAATATTAATAACGGTTTAAAATCTACAAAATTATATAATACCTAGTACCTAGTACGTATAAAGTGTTATTTTAATTGGCACGAAACAAAATATATTATAAATCATAAAAATATATACCTAGGTAGTTTGTATTATATATTATTATTATACATCGCCGTTGTATTGTCCCGTATAGAATGCGCGGAGTCTGGTTATTTTTTCCAACATTTCGTAAAATAATATAAAATAGTAATATACATTCGTCCGTTTAACGTGGTAAAAAAAGTTACAAGCAACCTATTTATTATTCAGAAATATATACGTGGAATATGTAAATCGCAACAATAACTCAATCGCATGACGTTTGTTCGATTATGTATAGGTATACACGCACAACGCCCTAAGGCATCAGAAATACTATACATATACAATACTAATTTCCGACGTATTGTCTGTTATTTATTTATTATTCGGACCTTTCATTCAATATAACACGAAATAAATAATAATAAAAATAAATAAATAATAAATATATATATAGGTGAGACAAATAATAATATTATTATTACTTATAACAACGAGTC
The DNA here is from genome assembly GCA_016617965.1 of Macrosiphum rosae. Taxonomy (NCBI): domain Eukaryota; kingdom Metazoa; phylum Arthropoda; class Insecta; order Hemiptera; family Aphididae; genus Macrosiphum; species Macrosiphum rosae. The sequence goes on along the minus strand of WHPZ01545663.1, from coordinate 4,483 downwards.
GTTCACTTCAGAAATACGAAATCAATGTGTGAATAATATATAATAATATTATGATACTTTGGCCTTACAATTATATTATATTATGATAGTAATTGAGGAAATTTAATGCGATAAATATAAGTTGGGGCCTGGTGTGGCTTAGTGGTTGGTCTCTGAGGTGTTCTGAGGTTAAGTATCAGCCGGCGTCTCTCTAGTTCCCGGATGGGTGACCACCTGGTTATTAGTGAAAAATCCTCGACCCACCTACACGTGTTCCTCAACCAACCGTAACTCCCTACAAAATTCCAATAACTATAGTTGCCAATACTTAAAATCTAAAAAATTAAAAAATATCTTCATATATACTATATGTTGTTATTGTACATATTATACATCGTATAATATAATATGTATTCATCGTAATAGTCTTTAGCTCCCACGGATGGATCATGGATCATCGGATGAGACGAGAACGTATATAATAATTACATAATATATTATTATACAATGTAGTCATCCACTATATAACTCTCGATTTAAAGGAATTTGGTTACACCCGATTTCCTTGTATAAAAAAACGACTGACGTGGAGATCAGTAATTAAACATGGTGGATGCACTTAACAGTTGATTAATATAATATTATAATTCACTATATTATGCTGATATTTACATTTTATTTATTGAGATTTTTACCAGACGTCATCGTGGTTTACGCTTATATGATCCAGATTTAAAAACAGAATTAATTCCGAAAGCACGGTAACAATTAATATAATATATAGTATCTAACTACTATATTATTAGTTTAGACTGAATATCATAATATGGTTCTATACTTTTATGTCCTATTAATTTAAAAGGATACATTGATTTTAGTGATAATTTATTGATTCATAACTCTATAGTCTATATTATTTACAAAAAAATATCGAATTGTATATATATTTTTTTTTCTATTTAATCAATGCGTCATTCTGAAATTAATGTATCAACATTTTCGAAATATCTATTATTTCCACTTTGTTGTATTAAAAATATGGTTATTAAAAAATGATTAGGTATAATATAATAAAAAGTAGTGAAAAATATTAATGTCCCCAGTAATATTATTACAACTGACAGGAAACTAGGGAAGCCTATGGTTAGAAAGATCACCCTCAGTTCTATACATATTATGTTCAAACGTTAATTTTTGTGGTTAAATAATTATGCTCTGTATATTATATTAGTTTATATTTCGAATTAAAAATATATTACACGAATATGTTTTGTTTTAACTTGTGGAAATTTCGCCCACCTAGTTAATTTCAAATCATCGGTCGTACCTATATCATTATTGGACATATTACCTATAGTGTTATTAAAATTGTATACGTAAGGTTAGGTTAACCTAACCATCTGCACCTGAACGAATAATACTATTATTTATCGAGAACGGGCTTGTAACTATGGGGATGCGCGTTGGTCATATAATTTTACACAAAACATTGGTTTTTCAAGGAAAACTACCGTTCTCTTCGTCTGAGTTATTTAAATTTAAATTTTTACAATTTTCCATGGTCACATATATAGCCACGGTTTCGAAGTCATTTCTCTGTTCGCCTACATCAAATTCGCTGACACCCAATATTCACCAGCCGATACCTAGCTCACCGAAATCAGTATTCGCACCTCCTTTTATTTAAATTGAAATAAATATAAATAACATTATTTATATTATTTAATTTAAGGTATAATAAGTATCGTATAAAATAGTCAACAATAAACTCAATTAGAGTTGTTTAGTTTTATTTTACCCTGAAAAAAAATATCAATAAAAAATATACCGTTTTATATTCAATATATAAATTACCTTTCTTGGTAAAAATATAAAAATTATAAGTGGTTTGTCCACGACTGAATATGGTATTTTATTGCATCAATATAGGTACTCAATTAGAGAATTTCGTTTTCTATCAATCTGAAATATAGTCGTTACTATATATGAATATAAGATAAGATAAAAAAAATATATTACTCAATATTTGACGTAACTTTATTTAACATTTGAAAACCGTTCATGGGCTCATGGCAATATTATCTAATATCTCGTACTCACAATATAATTTATACTCGAGATAAATAATTTTCAAAAATAACGACAGTATTATTGTTTTTTATTAGGTATATATTATTATTATCATGATAAATCGATCACAAAGTTTGTTGGTATAGTTTTATTTCTATATCACGAAGCACGTAAACCATATGATATTTTACGTATTGGGAATTATTTTTAAAACCGTTAAAAATTTGTTTTTGGTCGACAAATTTGGTGTCGGCGAACTAAGCATAGTCCGGTTTCGATCTTTTTAATTATCAATAAAATTGTTAAATTATGTATGTCTAGTTAAATTATTAGCTTAAAATATAATATAATTATAACAATATGTATTTTAAAATAAATTTGTATTTATTTTACTTTTTCAGTTTTAAAGTAGTTGTAATATACCTACCTTTAATCTTAGTAAAATATGTATATTCTATATAATTACAATATATACTTATTAAATATATAATCAAATAAATTCAAAAATCCAAAAAGGTATTAATTATTTTATAATAAAACTTTAAGGATGACAATTATTATAAAATCAACTACATCGAAAAACCAGTGTATAGGTACACTACATACATATAGAATGTCAAAGGTAATTTTATTACAAAATACACATGTAACATAAATAATTATAATTCATAATATAATATTTTCTGGTTGTTATGACGTTTGAGAATTTTTATATTTTTATAGTTTATTTACTATTATCTGATTAAGATTAATAATATTAATCAGGTTCACTTTTAGCAATTGATATTTTGCCCGCCGCACTGAAATGTTACTGTTTGCATTCACTCTTGGTCATATTTGATATTTCGTACTTTCAGATTTCTTTATTTAAGAATACAATTAAAGATGTATCAAACTTAATATATTTTACAAAATTTCTCCTTGGAACGTTTTTCTTTAAATTTTTTTTCTTTTCTTTCCCCATTTTTTTTCAACGACGAAAATGTTTCCTCAAATTGTCTTGGAAATATTTGACCATCTTAAGTATCATATACCACTACCGCGTGCCAGTATAGATTCACATTGTTTGATTATTGTAATATATTATATTATTTTTATTTGGCATAGCCATTTCTATAGCTGGCAGTATACAATTATAATAATATTATATTTTGCGTATACATTATAATAATAATGTGGTTCACCCTTCGGCCGTCATTGTAAAATGTTCATAAACATATATACAAAGGTACTATTAAAGGGTTACGCCGAAACGACATGTCCTGAAAAACTATCATATTACTGCCGTGTCCTTTCACGAGGACGGACGCGAACGGAATTTGAGAACGAAAATTGAACTTTGTCTGCATAAACTGCACAGGACGCGCTTTCAGTAAGCGGCAATAAGACAATAAGGGCGGCAATAAGGGTCACGGTACATCCTACAATGTATCTTCTGCAATAATATTTAACAATACAGGACCACGATTACGTATTTTTTTCGTCCCGCATAACCCAGGATGACCGATAATAGAACAAAATGAGGCAGAAAAGTGTGCGATTTTAATAATTAAAATATACCTAATATACATTTATACTGTGCTGACACAACCGTGGTTAGTTTAGTACCCCACAACTACATAATACGATATGTGCTAGCATACAGTTTTCGAGTATACGTCGAAATATTATAGTCAGTATATTATATTCGTAGTCGTGTAGGTATATCGTTTTGTAGACACTATGACATTATCGTCATAATAATATTATAGTTTTCGTTACAGCTCCTATCCTTTGAATAGCGTTCAACCATAATCATCACGTGGACCCGACGTTAGTGCTGCAATCCATAGCGTTATTGTACAAAATATATAATATTAATAATTATTATATTATATAGGTACGCGCGCCTCGGTGTCTGGTCTGACGGCAGCAACAGCAGCCGCGGTCTGTGGCTCCCGAGCAAAAAGGGGTAGACGACAAATCTCAGGCCAATATAATATTATATACATTGTCAGTCTAGGTAGATGGGCAGCGGGTACGAATTTTCGGGTTATTGTTATTATCGTTATAGAACACGTCGCGACGCGAGTAAAGGTTAGTTATCCTACCCATAGTGAGATACAAACTGCACGAAGTTATATAATAATAATAATAATAATAATAATAATATATATTATTTTATAGGCACATAAATAGGGTGTCGGCGGCGACCCAGGTGAACGAACTCACCCCATTCGCTGGACCCATTGTCGTATTATATATTATTACTATTATTATCATTACTATTATTATATACATAGTGAGGGGGTAATAGTACGCGCGCGTACATTATTGTCTCGATTCCGTCGCGACGATGTGTACATATTATATTGTATAGGGACGACGCGCGCGGCCGGCCGTCAGCTGCTCGCGTGCCGCCTGTGTCGTAGTATTACCTACCCCCCCCCCCCCC
>WHPZ01545653.1:0-15128 GCA_016617965.1 Macrosiphum rosae | reverse complement strand
CTATGCACCCTGAATTTTAATGGTAGCACCCAGAAGTCTATGATTATCTTAAACAATAGTTAAAAATCTCGGACACTCGTACCACGTATATGGGTCAAGACTCAAGATATAACATGTAGGTACCTTATAAGGTAATCGTCAATGATGAAACTGTTTTAGACAAATATGCCGAAGACAAGCGAAGGTATGCAGTTTTGATTAAATTTCTAGTAAAATAATTATTATCACTTGTTATCAAATAAAAACAAATTGTTTTGCACAAAATGTGTTATGATTGATTTGAAACTAAAATTTATTTGATCGGAGATAGCAAAAGTAACGGATATGGTAATTAATGGAGTTTGATGGTCACGGGTCTGCTTATTCCTCCAAAATTAGTTTTGTGGCTTAAGCCCCTCCCCCCCAATATTTTTCGGTGATTTGTGCCCACGATACACAGACACGGACGATTGCGTATACCTCGGGTATACGACTTGTAACGTGTCACCAATAATTCACCATGCAAAGCTAACTATACAATAATAATATTATATTATAATTTATATTATTTCAGTCGGGTACGGCGACCATAATATTGTATACTAACCCCGAGCTGGTATAAAACGGACAAAGGACATCTTCTATATTTTATTACAGTCGGAACCGACTCGGACGCCGCTACAATTTTAGGACACTATGCGGTTGTCGCTTCCAGTCCCGAAGACGATTTGTTTATGTTTCCGTTTCGTTATAATATGCTTTACGCACACACACACACACACACACACACACACACACACACACACACACACACACATATATATATATACAAACAGAGAGAGAGAGAGAGAGTACGCAGCATATCCGACCATGCGTACACCTATATACCACGATATACCATATCGAACCATCGAATCTCGGTATAAACTGGTTTTTCGTACGGTACGATATTTGTCAATTATACATAGATACATAAATATAGTGTATATATTTAACTCGACGCGTTTTTTGTTATGTAAAATATTTACATTATGAACTCGAGACATATGATAATAAAATATAGGTCCGGATAATATTGTAGAAATTACTTAAAACGGCAAGCGGTAAGTGTAGTTTACGAATATTTAATATTTACCTATAGGTACTACACCAAATAACTTAGTGCAGTATAAACATAATAATATTGCATACGGAGAGCTCCATTATCCACGTATGACGCACTCATTATCAACGTAAACTATAACGTTTTTGAAAACATTTATTTTACACACTTAATTTTAAGTAGCTATACAAAACGCCACGTTTTTGGAAAAACCTTATATTTTTTAAGTTTTTTACTCTCATGAATAACAAAACGCACATTTATAACTGTATATTACGAAGCGGAATATTATTAAGAGCACTGTTGACTTTAGATCGAATTCGATCTATATAAAATTTCAAATTTCAGACAAGTGGTTTTTCAGTGTTGTAACTTATAAGCATTTAAAATATAAATGAGCGGACTAGTGGACCCACATTTTTCCGGATACTCCCGCAGTACCAGTGTACCACTCCCCATTCCACTCTAAACTTTAAATAGGTTCTAATAACTTACTCGTATAAACTACTAATAAAAAAGTATTGTTTTGGAAAAATGAATTGAAAATTCACATCATAATCATTAAGAAAAAAAACATCTACAATTTAAAAACAAGAACGATAGAAAATATGAAAATAAAAATTTTTTTTAGAAAAATGTTGTCTTCCGAAGACTGAAAATTATGTAAGAACAATATTTTCAAAAACGTTAATAGTTTTTGAAAATATAACGAGACGCGTCCCGCGTCCAATGGATCACTCGGTGCAGTAGTCTAATTTAACAAGTCATAATATTATTGTGTGTGCTGCAAAGTTGCAGTCCAAAAAGAGGTATTTCGATTTTTTTCCTTAGTCTGCTACTTATTTGTTACACCGACTTGATGTTTTATGGTTGTCGGTCGATGAGATATGGAAGCGTGCGATTATAACAAAAGCGAAAAAGACCGTAAAAGTTAATTTTTAAACTCTGGCCCAACTACTGCAGAGGCAAATTTCATTTCTAATCGCAATATTTATTGCAAAAACTCATCATCAACAGCATTACTCGCCCGGCTCGGCTTAAATCTGTTTACACCAAAATACCTACTTGAATAGCACGTTTAAAATAAAATAAAAAACTCGACTACAACACGTTTTAAATAAAACGTTTCATTCGCTATACAATGTAGGTTAGGTAAAAATGCGTATACGTTTGAATTGAAGTTTGGCGGTGGTGATAGCAAGTTTTGCACCAAAACCGCATTTTTCCAACTCGTTTTGGCCAAACAAACAATATAGAGATACCGTTGAATTTTTTTTTTCTAATTAAACGACATTTTGAATAGTAGGAATACACGTATAACTCGATTTAATACGAAATTGGCAATATCACGTTTTGAATAATTGAATATCGCAATTAGTAACGACACAACTTTTATTCGGCTAAATATATTATATGATGGAATTAACCCCCGACATTTAAATAAAATGTTGTACGTTCACGGGACATAATTATTAACGTTACCGACTTTGGTAAAATATATTATTTTATCTCGATAAATACAGAGTACCAGTACCTACCTATAAACAAACATTTATTAACGTTTCTCGAATCGCGATTATTCACGAATATATTATAATACCGGTACAGGCGGTGACAACTAATATATATTAATATACGTATAGGTAGGTAATGATGATGATGTCCAAGTCGTCCAAGTCTCTGAGACGGTCTATGTATAGGTGATATTAATATAATATTTACAAAAAACCATTCCATATACCCAATATAATATTGGATGATGTGTGTTTCGAAAAGAGCTGCGATCGGTGGGTCGTTAATATAACAATATGCCTCTTGTTTAAACCATCTGCATAGTGGTAGGTATGGCGAATACTTTTGTTTTTCAATAAGTCTACCTGTACAAGTCGTATCATCTCATTACAACTGCCGCACAGTGAGTGTCTTGTTTATTTATTTTCATATTTCGTTGGCTATTGTATAGTGATGAAATAATTTAATAAAAAAAAAAAACAGTGTCTCGATCTGTCATCGTATAATTTTATGTGTACCTACGTTGTATGAAGTCTTACGGCAACGACCGCGAGGTATATAATAATATTATAATATAATATACTCTCTGCTAGCTGCATGTATTATGTGCACGATGATAAATATACATAAGTGACTAATCAATTATTCGTTTTATTGGGTACGTACATCATAAATTTCAATCCCACTGCTGCTGCTGCTGCAGGATTCACCTAATGAACTGTACATTATAATAATATTACCTTGGTCGGATTCTTTAACAGTATAATAATATATTATATTATAATACTCTGCTCCGGCGTTTAAATCATCGACGAAAAACTAGTACATAATACAGATCATATCAAGTATATACATAGGGTTTTAGAATTTCATGAAATTTATTTTCTTGAAATATTCCATGAAAAATAAAAATAAAATGTTTATTAGGTGTATCTAAAAGTGTATAGCAGTCAACTTCCAAATGAACATTTTTAAAAAGTTGGTTTACTGTATGAAACGAAGAAAATAGGTGACTTATTGTTACTTATAATTTATAAGTTGTTTCACAAATCTATAATATAACAAATTTAAACATTGCCTTTTAACTCTTAAGTTACAAACTCATAAACCAACTTTACATCATAGTATGTTATCATACGTCATAACGTATAGTTCTGCGAATGCATATTATATTGTACTATATTGCAATTATATTATATTTCCAATGTATAGACACAAACCACTCTTAATAGTCGTGAGTCGTGACCTTTTAAAATATACAAAATATTATGATCTAAATATTAAATAAAGAGTCCAGAGTACCTTCACATACACACACATATTATACGACTTTTGTACACTTTATTATTACTTAAAATACACTATTGTTTCAATCACTGTTGGAATTGACTTATACTTAATGGTTTCAAACAATTCAACCATTATCTTTTGGACCGCATACAACAATATTTTATAACTCATAATAACCTCAAAATAATGCCAGGAATATTTTTCAGCACTGCATATTATTATAGAATATACAATTATTATGAAATAATAAATCAACAAAAAAAATATGTTTTTCTTTATATATATATATTATAATTTCTTATCGTCTATAACCGAACACATTTAAAAGAAGAAAAATTATTTTTCATAATTTCATTGAGATATTTCAAGAAGAGTGACATTTTCAATTTTGAAATATTTCAATTTCAGAACCCAATGCATACATTATATTATTATTGTATAGGTAGGTGTAGTGGTGGTGAATTTAATATTCCCGAGCACAAATACAATATCAATCGTATAGGTATGGGTAGTACGTTTTAAGCGCACGAAACTATCAAACCGGTCACACACAGTATATATAGGTACAGCGTATATATATATTATATTATTGCATTATTACTATATCGTTTATTATTTCTTAAACGTTTCCATTTTCGTCGAGCCGCGATAATAATAATGTGAAGTTTATATATAAATAAAAATAATACTTAGATATATATATAAATAAAAATAATACTTAGATATATATATAAATAAAAATAATACTTATATATATATATAATATACCCAATTATATGTATTTAGATGCGTTCGAGCGAGATGTCCTTCGTCAAGCTTTCTCTCTTGCTATGTCCATCTCGTATCCATGGAGGTTTAAGTCGCCCGCGGGTAACCATTTGATTTTTTTTCCAATCCGCTGGTCGTTTGTTGTTTTTTTTTTTTATGAAAAAAAAATTTGGAAAAATGTTTGTTTACGCAACCTGCTGCGATGACGAAAACGCGTTGTTTTTGGCAAAGCCGTGATTATTTAAATCGAACGATGTTTGCAATATTGATATTGCGTTTCGTTGGATTGCGGTGGGTACCTCGCATCGACGTATAATATGCAAAATTAATTTTTTTTTTTGTTTCACAATTTATACGTGGAATTTTTTTTTAGTCATTATACCCGTGGAGGCGTTTTTTGAAAATTAGCTTCAAAATATCCATAGACACGTGGAGACTCGAATATCGAGGGAAACGCGACTTGTGTATTTTTCGAGCACACGGACTTACTGACTTCGAGGGGCGAGAAAAAAAATTCGAGTCGTCGAGGTTTTCGAGTTGTCGAGATGTAATATAATTTTTAAGTACTCGTAATATTATGATAATATATAATGTAGCAGATACTCTTCTGCATCCACCTCCACAGCTATAGCTAGTCTAAGCTCATTGCATTATATCTATTAATATTATATCATAATATAGCGTATTATTAGTCATTTGACCGGTTCCGTATTCGATAGGTAATGTACATATATATAGAGATTTATAAAAATGTTTTTTTTTTATTTGCGTGCGGAACACAATAAAATCGAAATCACAACTTAAAAATTAAAAAAAAAAAAACAAAATCACCTTTCGCGGTCGACTCGCACATATTATATTATAATATAGTCTCACGGACGCGGTTCGGACCCGACATTATGTTGTAATATCAATCTTATAATTATTATTGCCTAGTGTCCACGTCAAAAAAATATTATAAATTTACCCGTCAGCTGGAAAAAAAAAAAAAACTTATCGTACGGTCCAAGTGCCAATGTACACTTTGATCGGTCTCGGTGCGCGGGGGCGGGGGCAGCTCATATAGTCGTCGTGTGAGAGCTGAATGTGTACATGGTCGTTATCTGTACACAGCCATCTCCTGCTCTGTCGGAGTGAAAGCCGCCCGGGACACGACGACGACGATAATAATATTATATTATAATAATATTATGTACTACGGCCCGTGTCGGATTGTCGCCGTCATGCCCGAAACGCATCGGCGGAGCAGCAGGCGTGCAGGAGGCTGTGGGATGAGCTGCAGCAGACGACAGAGACCGGGTACGTGGTACAACGAAACCGAACCCGTACCATACGTCGTGCGGGGATATATTATAATGCGGTGCCTATACATTATTATTATTGTTATTATTTTAAAACGTCGTCTTCGGCTGGTTTCGGCGCGGCCCGAGGACCTGTGCAGCAGCCCGCAGGAGATGTTTATCTGCTTCCTTTTTACGGGCGACGGGTCCGGAAAGGTGTCTGGCCGGCAATAATAATATTGTAATCGCCATCGGTATATGATGTTATAATATACACAGTGCGCCGTACCCTCTCGGTCCGTGGAAGGAGGAGGAGGAGGCAGAATTTTTCCACCCGTCGTCTCGGCCGCAGTGCGTGTACAACAATATACATGTATTGTTAATAATATAATATAGTGTGGATATACATATTATTATTATTATTATTATTATGGGTACGCAAGACGTTTTCTCCTCGCATCGCGTGTATTAAACTGTTTTTGTCGTCCAAACCCAAACTATCTGCTGCATGTAATATACGTTTTCACGTGACTATAGACGCCGTGGGTCGTACCTGTATACAATATGTAACCGTATAAAAATGAATTATTATACCGCGTGCGCGAACGGTGGTATATAGCGCGCCAAAGAAACGAATGTCGTCGTCGTCGTAAATAGAACACGAGCCGACGACGAGGAAAATATGAAAAAATATGATATACGAAAAAAACAACGGGACGCTCGCAGATCTCCGGGACGAGGCCATCTCCTAATCCGAAGGATTAAATATTATATTTTATTATATCATTATATTATCATGTATTATATGCTCTCCGGGGGAGCCTTTCAGACGACGAGCGCCTTTTTCTCGCGTGAAAGCGTCGTCAACCGCCCCCCTCCCCCCACCGTCGCCAGAAACAATAATAAAAAAAAACGTAATAGTAAGAACGCTAAAGAAGTGATGTTTTACTAATCTTCCGCAGGGGCGAGTCGTGTTGAACGGGTGGGAACGTTAATGTGCGTTAAAAAAAAAAAAGTATTGAGCATATTATTATCAACGACGCCATTATAATATTACGATAATAATATATATATATCACGTAGGTAGGTTAGACTACTACTACTACTGCTACTACTGCACTCGAACGGATAAACTGCATTTTACGAGACGCATGTGCATTATACGTATTATTATTATTTTAAGTACTACTACTCATATATAGGTATATTATAATATCATAAACGTGCTCGGTCGTTTTATGTTTTCGACACGACCTGTCACTACGCAATTATAATACTGTTTTATATTATTGTATTTTTCCTCCGCCGTTGTTGTACACATCGACTGCACAGAAGTCGTCCGTCGTGTGTTTACATTATACGCCAGCAGGCTGCAAACGTATGCTCAATAATTATTATCAATGTCACTTGATAACTTCCGACATATCGATATGCAGCTCGCGGTCTTGTTAATAGAAAATACTTTTCAAATGCACTCGGAATATTAGGCATTCGTTAACTGCGATATTGGTGTAATTTGTATTTGAAATGCGTGTTCGAACACCGCTTTATCACGGCAAAAGCATAAGTATTTGAATATGAATGTACAAATAGATTTCAATCAAAGTATTCAAAATACTTAAAATGTATTTATTTTTTTGTAGAGTCTATAGGTGTATTATAATATTAAAACGCGTTTGTCACAAATGTACACTTAAAATTATTAATAAATATTTAATTTAAATAATTAATATATATGTAACATTCTTTAATATCGGTTCTCTCAGACGTCGCATACCTATTATATTTCCAAGTGAAATTTCAGTGAGGTAGACATGCACTTCAGGTATTGCGTGTCATCTGTGCGTATTTAAAAATACTTAGAAGCGTTATAAAATATTATTTTAAAAATATTCTAATAATATAAAAAGCAAAAATATTGTTTGCTGAAATAAGACGGTAAAATAAAAAGTATTTACACTTGTGGAATAAAATACAGAAAACATTGATTTTGAAAGTGTTTAAAATTCACTTGTCAAAAAGTATTTAAACTCAAATGCATAATATTCGAACACTCGACACGACTGCATATCGAGCTTGTACCTAAGACTATAAGATATTATGTATGAAGTATAATCCAACGAGTGAAGACCAATTTTAAGACAACCCGATGATAACCGGTAATAATAATTGCATAATAATATATAATATGTTGTAAACGATGGACACGAGCTGCAAGTATAGTATAATTAGTATATTATATTTTAATGCACCTGAAAGTTTGTGCATGATTATAAATAAGGAATAAAATATAATATGGTACCTAATTGCATCGACTCATTCGAATGGTGCAGTATTTACGAGTTTTGTTTTTTAGTTTTAACTTATTTTTGCGACCATATACTACCTAATATAGTATACCCACACGGAACGTCGTATAATATGCTGCTTATAACCTACATAATATTCAACCAAACCACAGAATTTCTTCGGTGTCGATAATTTGACCACCTATCCATTTGAGACTCTTGTATGCGAATATATAATAAGCATTATTAAAATCTATCCTGTTATTATAATGTATCATATTATTATTATTATTGTTATTATTATTATTATTATTGTTATTATTATTATTATTATTGCGTGTCAGAGATTTGGAGAAAAACGATTTTTCTACAGAGCGTCTATCATATCATCGGTAGAAAGGCCAACTGATGTAACTCTCATATTTTTCTTAAAAGTGAGGTTTTTATTGAATATTATTCTTGATACATTAATACACATTCTGGCCGAATATTTTAACCCACAAATGAGTGTTTCTGGTATAAAATTGTATTTTTCTTCAACTCAAATGACGCAAGCCTCACGGACAAAATAATGTTAACAATGCCAAATTGACGTAAGCCATCACCCATCAAAATCAGAACAATTCACAATTTATTCCAGTCAAGTAATGTAGTAAGCCTCGGTGTTAAAGCCAAATATCACATTTTTACCAGCCAAATATGAAATGTGATAACGTGTTTGCCTTTGTAATCATGGTTGAAATATACAACCATGGTTGTAATAAAATTAATATAATTGATTATAGAATTATTATTGTTATTAACGTTACCACACTGGGTCTATCACACATTGTGTGAAGGTGGACACAATTTTACCAAGACAAAATAGTTTCACCGCCATCGCTTGATGGTATTACGTTATTTTGGACACTATCAATTGGTTCTGCAAAGTAGTGTAACCCACAGATGTCCCTTGATGTCATATGATGTAACCCACTTTTAGATTAGTCGGCCACTTACAATAACCCACTTATACTTTGGTAATTGATTAAATTACGAATAAAATGTGCATTCTTTTAATTCAATTCGCACACATACAGGATTACAAGATATAGAGTCTATTACAATAAGAAAAATTAACACAAAAAGAGATTAATTTGGAACAAAATTATTATTATTTTAGTGTGCCCTGTAAAATTTGGTTTAAAATTTGGTTACCTCAGTTGGCCTCTCCACCGACGATATACAACTGTGCTTCAAAATCGGCCACTTACATTATATAAGACGTATACTCCTCGCGTATCATATGGTATATTATAATATTATATTATTTAATGGCGCGTCGTTCCAAATTTACAATGTTTACGAATTTTATTTATTTACTTGGCCAAGGCTGAAGGTATATAAAGGTGTCGCCCAAAAAATAAAAAAAAATAAAACAACTGGTAGGTTTGAGTTATATAGCTCGTGTACGAAAAAACACTCACACTAGCTCACACACGTGTACAAAATTAAAACGCATCACCTTGAGGTGACTATCTCACCGCCAACCGGTTATACCCGATACGCACCGCTGCCGATCGGTTTTGCAACGTACACACTTGCGCGATATTCGCGTGTGCGTGTGTGTGTGTGTGTATGTGCGTGCGTGTGTGTTGTGATGGCGGCCTACAATAATTTTGCAATTTAATTGCAATTTTTTTTTTTTTTTTGTCCAATTTTAATCTTCCCACGGGCTATTTTTTGCGTGTGTATAACAGCGTGTGCATTTACGTGCCACGGTCGAACGCACGTTGGTAAGAAGCCAAAAAAAAAAAAAATAAATATATAGAAGAAGCAGAAATATAAAAAGACCCGAACGCTCGGCGGCGTCGTCGTCGTCGTCGTCGTCGTCTGAAGGTATTTGCCTTTTAAGGGGGTTGGCCCCGTCTTCGTGTGTGTACTTATCTCTTGAAAACTATATATACATAGTGCGTGCAGTGGTGCTCGGGGCTATACACCGTGGTTCGACCACTCCACGATGACGCGAACGCCGCCGTCGTGTCCGGACGGGTTCGGCAGAGTCATCGTCGCCTTGTCGTAATAATAATAATAATAATAATAATAACGTATTATATTATCGTACCTATACCTATGTATATATATATTATGTTCTTGCATAGTAGGAGGTTAAAAACCCGACGAGTACCTTACCGCTGCGCAACGCAGCTCTTGAAGTCCGAAAACCGTTCGTGTATAGGTCCTCCGCTTTCGCGTGTGTGAGTGTGTGCAGACTGGTCGCTGGGGGATACGTGCGTTGATGTAAGAGTGCATTTTTTTCCGCATCATTCGGCCTGACGACTGATTTTTTAACTCATCGATTATATACGTAGCTGCTGCGGGTGCATACAGCGTGCGAGCAAGAGTTATTGATATTGTACAGACACGTTTTTATTTCATACGTTTACGACGATAATGAGCTGATAAGATATAATAATATGTACGAAGGAGTTAGTGATCGCATAATGATATCACGTGCAAACACGACGAAATCAATTTTGATGATGCCCTGAAATTAAAAAAAAAAATGTTTTCTCATCGAAAAGACTCGACCGCGTGATGCTCTTCGATATAGTTATAGGTCTCGACTAGACCACACGATGCGTAGTGCGTACCTATATATACAGTAAAACTCGCTTAAGACGCTTTCCCGCATAAGACGCTGTTTTCCGTCGGTCCCCATATCATTATCTATATCCCTATTTCATTCCCGCATAAGACGCTTTCCCGCTTAAAACGCTCCAGAGAGCTGGTCCCTTAAAGAGCGTCTTAAGCTGGTTTTACTGTATATTATGTAATGACATTATCCACTGACCGCAACTTTAAATTTATTTCAAAAATACGTACGAATACGCGAGACTAGAAGGATTGCCACTCGAAAATCGTCATCGAATGCCGTCCAAATTCCTAACTCTGCAACTACTATATAGTTGTATATATAGTGCATGTAACGAGCCCCCAAAATATCGTGGTCGTGCCCTCCGGGGTGTGGACAAAACACAAGACTGCAGCAGTCTACTGACCACTGCAGTGTTGTTGTTCAGGCCAAACCGACTTTGGTCGGAATCTAGCATACATACGTGTATGAGATCTACTCAAGTTGAATCTACAACAGTTTTCTGTCTGTGCGCAGTTGAAGATCCGAGTTTGAATGACAGCTATAGGTAGATAATATAATTTAGGTATATTATAATATTATACTAAATATAAAGATGTTCGTAGCGGTACTCCGCCGTCTAATTCCGCAGTTACATAATATACTATAAAATATAGATAGTATATAGTCGGGTACGTATTGGGTGCATTAGCTTTACCATTAGCTACCACCGCTGACCGCTACATTTATTTATTTAATATGTTTTTTTGCTGATCTTAAGTATCGGAAACTGTAATATCTAATGTATAATATGGCCATTAGGATTTTGTAGAGCGGTAACGGTTGTATGTGGGGCGAGGGTTCGTCACTTCAAATCCAGGTGGTCACCCAGCCGGGAACTATAGCGACGCCAACCGAAGCTTGACCACAAAACACGTTAGTGACTGGGTCGAACCGCAGAGCCACGCCGGGTCAGTAAATCTTCATTGCATTTCGCGTGTAAAATACATAATACGAACACGCAAGACTAAAAGAGTTACCGCTCAAAAATCGTCAACGAATGACGTATGAGTATCCTAACCTAACACTATATTATAATATAGTGTTGTAGTGCATGCAAAAAATCGTAAAATTGTGTCCATATATTTACGCGAACTCGTGGAAGAAATGAGATGTCCTATCAGAGTCCTATCCTGTAGTCAGTATCCCGTATAGCAGTAGTGGTGACGGGTGACCAGGAGCCTCCAAAATATCGAAGTTCAGCCTCGCCTATACGTGCAGAACTCTCGGCGGACAAAATAACACTTCGGGGGCTGGAGCTTTGAGCTCGATCAATAATCGCAATGAACGTGGTACACATATAATTCATATTCCGTATACTACAACTATATAGATTTTCGTAGGTCTAATGATAGTAGTTGTATACGATAAAACGAACGTAGATGGCAGTCAAGTACGTCGAGTGCATTGGCTTTGGCCATTATATCATATCATCATGTTCTAACCGTAAATAACGTCGTTTCCGCATACTCAAAACAATATATATAATATATATATTAATATACTTTATACTATAATGTCGTGTGTGTGTGTGTGTGTATAAATATATTTTATATATTTTAATATTTACAACGACTGCACAACAACTGTAACGAGACGGCGTCGTGTTAAACGTGTGAAAAATTTAAATAACACGTTCGGTGCGCGTCCGCGATATAATACGTATTAACGCATAACATAATAATATTATAATATGTATACACAAGTATAACAGGTAACGGTTCATAATCAGCTAATAAAATACACGCGAGTTGCGCCCGGTCGTTATTGTCCATTACCATAATATTGTATATACCTAGGTAGCAGTAATAATAATAACATCGACTCGTAAAATTATCTCGCGTTTATGGCTGGTGCCTCTGCACCGTGCGTACTCTGTCGCGGGAGGTACCCGGCATACCTATAATATGCGATATTATAATGCGGCCTAGAACAGAGGCGGCGGTCTCAATAAGTACATTGTTGAGACACGCGGGCGCATATCATAATGATCGGTCGGTATATTATACCCAAACAGAAATCGGAGTGTCTCGGGCCGGTTAATCGTCGGCTACGGACTTGAACTTGAAATCGTTGGCGAGGGTCACCATGTCGCATAATATTATATTATATATTGTTCGATGACATTATGCAATGCGAGCGTAGGTGTATTACGATTCGTAATGATCCCATACACGGTAAATAAGAATTATTTGCGATCATCCGACATTCGCGATAATGGTAATGTAAATAGGGTTTGCGCGTATATATTCTATTACGACTTACGGTTTTCGATTGGCTCGTCCAATCCATACGTCGCTGCGGGTAACGAATTGGCGATTTTTAACAGAAATTCCGAACACCAGTATGTCACCAATAGTGATCTCGGTGACCGCTGCTGTGGTTTTTTTCCACTCTTCGACTGTTATTATTGTATAATACCGAAACAACAATTCGTTGGATCGAAATGATGCCATAATATTATTACGTGTTTTTAAACATACACACAATACTTGTGTAGATTTGTTATTATATTAATTATTGATGGATCGTATACATTCGTACAAGAGAAGGTCATAAGACGTACGTTATAAGTGAACCAGAGTTTATCTATACACTTTAGAATAGATAATATTATGACGTACTCGAATGCATTTAATAACATTACTCGCGCACGTCATTATAATGGTGCAGGTATCAGCTGTGTATAAAATGTATAGTCAGAGATTGATAATATTATTATCATAAGTCCATCGTCCGACTGTCATTGCGTTTTGCCGAACCGACACACGGCTAGACGGAGGTTTAAAATATGTCTTTCGATATTATATTGGTTGACCGTGCGCGGTGCACGCCTATGATATATTATAATATTTTGTGTGCAGCGTGAGAGTAATAGTGAAAATGTACATTGTTTAAAACTCAAAAAATTACATTATTATTATTTATTATTATATTGAAATGTAGTTGGCGATTTTCGAATACCTACAACGGTTACGTCATAATTTCAGTGTGTGTTTGTGAAGCACCGGTGTTGCGTATACACACATCGATGATACGTGTAGGCGGAGAGGAGGGGGGGACAAGATAACTCGCGGTTTTTTTTTTTTTTTTGTCGTCCAACAATTAATCACGGGCGTGTAGGTACGCAATATAAAAATAATAATAATGTAGGTATATATTTTATTATTATTAATATCGTCATCGTCATCATCGCCCGCAAATCACGAGGTCGCCACAATATGATCGGGTATCCGATTGCCACACACTGCAAGTATGTATACAACACACACACAATATAATTAATGTACCTCATATATGTACCTAGGTATCTAATGGGTATATTATTACGTGCCTGTCGACGGGCCCGTTGAAATGAAGGCGGCGGAAGCGCTGTTATATACTGTGGCGGGGCTGTTGCGATATTTTAGTTTTTTTATTACTGAATTATGGCAACAAATTACATATAGTGTTGTGGTGTGCACTTGAGACATTTTTTTTTCGAGTGCAATATTATACGGTTCGAATCAGAACCATAGTCGTTTCAATGGAAAAGCTTAATATTAAATAGTAAAATATATTTTTTGTGAACAGTTTAATAAAAAATTGATTTTTTTTTTTTTTAAATATATTATTAGGGTGGTCACTCCCGGGAATTCCTTGGTATGTTCCTGGAAATGTTCCCGGGAATTCGTTAGGAAGCGAGAAACGGGAATTCCCGGAACAACGAAAATTGACGAAAACCACAAATTGGTTCGACATTATTATATAATTTGTTACTATAACTTAGCCAGT
Organism: Macrosiphum rosae; assembly: GCA_016617965.1. Taxonomy (NCBI): domain Eukaryota; kingdom Metazoa; phylum Arthropoda; class Insecta; order Hemiptera; family Aphididae; genus Macrosiphum; species Macrosiphum rosae. The sequence continues at coordinate 461 of WHPZ01545653.1, read as the reverse complement.
CACGCCTATATATCGATTCGATAGTTAACCCTTACCGTTGATATCGACCTGATATTGACCTTAGAATTTTATCAAGATTAATAAAAAAATAAAAAGTGTTAACAAAAGGCATACTGTATTTATATTTTTTGTATTTTTTTATGATACTTCCCCCCCCCTGAAAATATCTACAAAATCCCCGGCATGTATATTGCATATTATATCATACGTGGTGTAGCTATATGTACTAAGGTGTACAGGTGATCCGATTTTTTTAAAAAGCTGTCCTATATTGTCCAGAAAACCTTTATCCAGACTTCGATACGTCCCAGAAATATAATTCGTTAAATTCGAGTAACATAATTTATATTACATTTCTGTGATGTCTCCCGCTTTTGCCATACCATTTTATCGTAATTTATTAAATCATTTATTTCGTTTATCGGATTATTATTCACGAACGGAATCGAATGTAAATTTAG
>WHPZ01545601.1:0-16487 GCA_016617965.1 Macrosiphum rosae | reverse complement strand
GTTGCTATTGTTACTCGAGCATATTAGGTAAAATCCAGGCCTTGAAAACAGATTCAAAATCGGTAATAACCGTTAAAAAACTTAAACCAAAAACAAAGTCAAAGCCGAAACCGAAAATTGGAAACCGGTATTCTAACTTAAAACTGAAAAAATTCGATTTTTAAATACGAAACCGAAACAGGAAAAAATTGGATACTGGCGTATTATAATTTAAGGTCCAAACCAAAAAATTAATTTTAAAAAACAGTATTTTTTTTTTAAGCGTTTGGTATCTTAAATGTTTTGGAAAGTACTTTACACAAAAGGTGATTCGAACGCGCTATTCCACGATTCAATTAAATTAATAAACTAAGAATGAACTTAAATAGAACAGGCCTTGAAACCAATTTTATATAAACCGGTTAAAAACTGAAACCTAAAACAAAATCAAAAACAAAACCGGAAAAAATAGAAACTTGTATTATAATTTAAAACAAAAAACCGAAATTTCCTAATACCGGTATTGAAAAATTTAAACTAAAATTGAAAAAATTAAAAACCGATATACAAAATTGAAACCGAGGCCGAAATTTTTTCAATCGGTTTCAAACCCTGGACCAAAGGCATGCATTAAATCGTCGCCTTTGGCCTTGGTGGTTTTGAATAAAGAAATTATATCTTAAAAAAATATGAGACTTAAATGTATATTTGTAGCTTATATAATAGGTGCTCAAAAACTACTTCTTGTAATATAGGTATTGGCAATATTTTAGACGTTTCAAATACCCACGAATAATTTTTTTATTTACAAGAAATTAACTAAAATCGTTATTATTTTTTATTAAATATTCTGTAATTTCGTCCAAATTTGAACTAAAATTAACTATATAAGAAAACCGGTGTTTTTAAATTGATTTTTACAGTATTAACTACTTACGTAGAACCTTGTTTTAAATTTTTAATCCTTAGCTATAAAAGTTGAACATTTTATAAATATTTTACTACAAAATAATTTGTTCAACTTAAATTTGATACATTTTGTCGGAATTTGAACTTTAAATGCTTAAAAAAAAATTGTGCCTTCGTATTTTAATATTTTTTAACTGCTATTGTAACAATGTATTAGGATCTTTGTATTACATATTAAAGCATTTTAACCTAACAAATACAATTTTATTGACATACATAGAACAAACATTTTTATTTTTGTAAACTGATTCCTGTCATACTGAGTTAAAATATTTTTAAAATTTTATCAAGTATAGAAAATGACAAAATATGGTATACATTTCAAATATCTACTGTTATTTCGTTTATGAATTACAAAGTCAGAAAATCCCTGGGTGAGAAATCAAGTGACTATTCAATGTTGTCAAAATTTAAACTTCAAATGATCATAAAAATATTTGACTTTCCGGTAACCTTTTTTTATTATCAAACTTACAAGTAATCAAGTATTACATTTTAAAATCTTAGATATAAAAAGGAAATTTTTTTATGATTTTCTAATTCAACATAATTTGCAAGTTTTTTTCGTTGTTATGAATTTTGTCAAAATTCTAACTTTAGACGCTTCTAAATAACTATTGTGGACTTACACTGAACTTTTTTTTTAAATTATACTAACAAAATCTTAGGAAGAACTTTTTATTAAATTTTCATGTTTTGATTGAGTGAAAATTTTTTTATAGACATTCCTTTAAAAACTAATAATAATCGAAAAGTACATATGCTTTATAGCTCAACATAATCATTTACATATTATTATATTGTAAGAACTTTTTTGTTACATTGATGCATTGACCATGTATTAAAAGTAACCTACCTACCTATTTAAGTTATTGTAATATATGCGGTTTTATGGTACCTATCTACGAAATTTAACGATAAGAAACCTAAAGGCATTGTTTAATTATTGCAGACTGTAAAATATTATAATATATATTTTGTAGTAAACTGACATTATCATTATTTTCTTTCTCAATGCTTAATACAATAATACTTCAAATATTTTTTGTGACTAAGTATTTATTCGTAAGATAGTACTACATAATAAATTATAGTATATTTTTCATTTAAATTGAATTCAGTAAAATAAACTGGATCAGACTATACAGTGTTCTTCACAATGTGATTAAATATATATTTGTGTTCAAGCTAAATATAATAAGTCAACCTAGGAATAATATTTTTTAAATTACAATAAAATATCTACAAAAAATTGATTTTTTGGTTAGGTTAGGTTAGGTCATGAATTTCTTATGAGATACTTTGTTTTAAAATGTCAATCCTTAGCTATAAAAATTGAACATTTTATACATTTTTAACTACAAAATAATTTGTAAAATGTCAATCGGAAGAGTTTTATCAACACTTATTAACTTCAAATGCTTGTAAAAAAAACATACCTATAGATTTAATAAACCTTATGAGGTACTTTTTATTTAAACTCAAGCTTTTAGACCGAACGAGAAATTTTTTGTTTGAACTCATTGCTTTCAGACCTAATCTCATTAGTCATATCCTTTCACTAATCACTATACATAATACCGCTTTGTATGACAAACTAATGCCGTAACCGGCCAATTTATAGGATGATGCGTATTGCCGATGAGGATCCAACTACCTATTATTTATATATTTTGGTCCTGATACACTATGTTTTATATACCTCATCTATTATAATAGCACTTTTGTTATGTAGGTATATTTATTTATGTTATATTTATTAACTGTTATCAGTAGTTTCGACCGTGTAGGCCCTACACTGTAGGGCCATCTTAAACTGTAGTATATAACGTTGATACCTGTTGTTAGTTTTAATATGTAATTATTTCTTATTAATAATTGTTATGCTGTATTGTAAAATGCCGTTTGATGTAAAAAATTAAAAAGTGAGTTAAAATAAATAAATAATAATTTGCATGATTTACAGATATTAATAAATTATTATGTCAACTTTAAATGCTTATAAAAAAAATTCACTTGTATCATTAATATCTTAGAATTGCTAATACAACAACTTATGAAGAATCTAAAATTGTCAAGATTTTTGAAAATTATAATTCAACATTTATAGGGAAAACCTAAAATAATTGAAAATTAAAAATATCTATAAATAACTCAAAAAGAGTAAAACATATTTTTTAAATTGTGTAATAGGAAATTATAAAATAAATATTTTGTAAACGCTTATTTGTTTTTAAATTACAATAAAATATCATAAATCGATTGAGGAGAAATCGAAATTTTCGGGTAAATATCTAATGTCATATTAATTTAAAATTCAAAAGCTCATATTAAAACAATTTAACTCTCTGGTAAAATTGTTTTGTTTGTTGAAGTAGAAAATCTTAAGAAAAATCTTGTATTACATTTCCAAATCTTAAATACAAAAAGAAAAGTTTTATGAATATCGAACTCAAAATAATTTTTAAATTTTTATGATTTTAACAAATTTTGTGGTACACTTTTAATTTTCACTATCAAACATTTATAAGATTTGTATTAAATTTTAGTTTTTTTACCGAGTTAACATTTTTTTTATCAACAATAATTTTTAAAAACTAATAAATGTATACACACAAAAATTAAAAACAGATCATTGTAAAATCAATACATTCATCTCTCCGTTCGGAATCTAAAACATTTGTATTAATTTCAACTAAATACATAATATAATTTATGACACGCATTATAGAAGTATACAATAGTAGATAATGTGAAGTATGACTAAAGAGTAAAGGCTAAAACTAAAGACACACGGAGCATAACTCGGCGCCATCTATTCCATTGTTACTCGTATTTTTGGGGCGTTTGAAAGGTACCTATAGTCAACCACATAAGCTGCTAAAAAATTGATTTGAAAACCATGTCGGTCACAGGATCGTTATTATTTCCGTTAACCTTTGACAGTTAAATGCATTGACATTACCTGTTCTAAATTTAAAATAACATCAACAGATTATATAGGTAATATAATAATTTTACCATAAAATGTTTTTCCTATTAATAGGTATTTAAATTTATTGAGTATATTTTCAATAACATTAGTACAAATTGTGGTTAAAAAGTATGCCATCGCGACAGTGTGCATTATAGTAAGTACCTATAGTTAGTTTTTATCAACACTACGTCTTTATAATTTTTATTTTGACTTTTTAATTTGATACATTTTACTATCATAAATATTTTATTAACATCACCTGTTAGCTATTATTAGTAATTATTGTTGCGTTTATGATTTTTCTAAAAATATTTTGTTATAGAAAATTAACATTATTTATGGTTTTTATAATTTTGTTATTTTTTTTAAAGATATTTTATATGATATTATCACCTAGTTCTATTTCACACTACTTCTTAGGTACGCCTATTATAAGTTTGAAAATTGATTTGTATGGTTATAATCTATGTATTTTTTAGTTAAAATATACCTAACCATTATTATTTAAAATTGATTCTTCATTTTCTTCTCTCCTCTCTTGCAGCTATATGGGATCGACCACCCTTGTCAGTTTTTGTTTTTGTTGATTTTTTTTGCAAGAATAATAAGAAATAACTATTAGTTTTTTTAAATATTTAACCCCTCTTAACTTATTTTAACATAAACTTACATTGTTAACATAATAATATATACTTTATGCTAAACATATTTTTTAACCGTCTTCAAAACAAATTCATGCACTCATATATCAAAATTCGTGGGTAGGTGTAATATAGTATTTCATGTACTTAGCCAGAAAGTTGTTGATATATTAATGGCCTTTGAACCCCTACGACTGATAATGACTGTGAAAATACACGATATATTATATACATATATTAATGAAAACTAACCAACCGAATGTTGTTACGGATATTACATTACCGCGATTTACCAACACAGCGATGGCGTAGACGTATATAGGTAATAGCAAGTGTATATTTTTTGGCGTGCAGTAATAATAATAATAAAAGTAAGTGTTTCGAAAACGAGAGGATACGAAGAAGAGTCGTATACAGAGAAAGAAAGAAAAAAAGAAACGTGCCGTGAAAAAAATAACACTAAACGGTTACACACACGGCGAGACGATGATGATGATAATAATAATAATAATAATAATATGTGTATTCGTATATTATATTGTGTACAATATAACACCATCTGTAATATACGTCCTATATAATATATTATGATTATTATTATATCGGCTTTGGGCTATACGGCCGCGATAAGTGCAATATAATGGGCTCGGTCGAGACGGACGGACGGGCGACGATGTAATAACACGAAATTAATAACGTAACGCGTTATTGAAGACGCATTAAAAGTAGATCATCCGTCGTCCGTGATCGAAATGACACAACTCCGTGCGCGCGAATCGTGGCGGTGGCGGCTGAGTGATGCGATAGAGACGACGGACGCGACGACGTGTACGAGTACCGTTTCTCATTCAATCGTTTTGTTATATTTTACATTTTTAACGCATCTATTTAGATCGCTGTGTGTGTGTGTGTGTGTGTGTAGGTACCTATGCGCTATACAAACAGCGTTACGTAATTTTACCACATTTTTTTTGGACCGTCTGCCCGTGCGAGACACGACGACATATGCCTTTAATAATAATAATAATAATATCATAATAATATTGTAACCATCAGTGAAAATAATAATAATAATAGATAATAACAATAGTAACATAATATCGATATGAGATCTTTATGTATATGAAAACCGAGCGGACGCTCTCCGTTTCCCACAAAAACGGCTGCATATCGTATGCATCACACCTGACGACTGCGAGCGTCCTTGTCCACGATTATAATAATATTATAATCATCATAATCGTCATCGTCGTGGTCGTCGTACACGTCTGTTTATCCATGTAACATATTATATAGTCAAACTGCGGCATGTCCCAAGCTGGATACGACCGACAACCCCCTCCCCCTCGGATTATACACCCACCCACCGATCATGAGTCGTATTCTGTAAACGCTCCCGCCCACCCCCTCACCAGTCGTCACGACTAATATGCTCATAATATATTTGGTATTGTAATAATAAATACTGTTTGATATCATAACCAGACACAACATATTATTATATAGGTATAATACCTACGGTATATGAATGAATGGTGGAATGGCGAGGGGATGGTGTCATCACATAATTATTCGGCGTACATTTTCTTGGTTATCGTTATTATTATTATATTATACTGACGATGGGTAATCGACATCGAAACCTTTTTCGGACAGCCGGTGGTGGTGGTGGGGCGACGTTGCTCAACCGCTCTCCAGGACCGTCTCTTCGGGGTATATAATTCCATGGACCATACCCCAAGACCGCATCATTCGCATCATCGTCTGCCAAGTCACACACACTGTCTGCACCGAGTATACAAATCTTGAATCGTTATCGTGGTTGTCGTCGCTGTTGATACTTAGCTGCTGCTGCTGCTGCCATTTTCGTCGTCATCCTCAACGTCACTGTATACGAAGTCGTTCGCCGTCCACTTCGACAAACTCATCCGCAATATGAACGTGAGTAACCTACCTACACCTGGACCGTATGAAAGGTGATCAAACGGATATTCAATTTTTGGTTTAATTTTTTTATCTCCCACAGTTTTTCTTCTATTATAATTATACAAGTTTTTCATCATAATACCTATATATATTATAATATTATGCAGAATATATAGTTATACAGTGAGTACCGCTTAATATGATCACATTGGTTCAGGCCATTTCTATTCTATTAACCAGTTGATACCATAAAGCAATTTTTTCCAATATAATATTTGGTTTGGATTTTTATTTTTGATTCCAATAAATGGTTGATTCTATAAACCAGTGATGACATTAAACGGAACTCACTGTATTACGTATATATAAAACCTAGTGTATTGATTTGGGACTGGAATAATCGAATAATAACGTTATACTTCACAAAAAACGATGGAAATTTGTAAAGGTTATTATAACGGAAAGTGATGACAAAAAATAATTAAATATCGCAAAACAAAACATAACGATTAAGAGGATGCTACCCATGCATTTGTTGTCCCGTCTTACACTCTTACACAGGTACAAAATAGCACATTTTCGTTCACTAGTTTCAATAGTATGCTGTTAGTTTTGATATTAGAGTGATTTGACTTATCATCAATTTTTAGATAATAACATTATCTGTGCTTAAGAGTTGGCTTTTATACAATATTTTAATTTTCAATCGAAATATTAGCATTTTTAATTTTTGATAATTCACATACCCATATATCTTGCTTGAAAATGAAAATTTCGAAAAATCGGAAATGCTTAAGCACAGATAATGTTCTTACCTAAAAGTTTTATAATAGGTCAATTCACTCTAGTATCAAAAATAACAGCACACTATTGAAACTAGTGAACGACGATTTGCTATGTCGTGTGTGTGTAAGACGGAGACCACACATGTATGGGTACGTCCTCTTAACAAAATATATTATATATCATTAAACAAAACATAACGCAAAACGTAATTTATAGGATATCATTGAACGAAAAATTATGCAAAACGATATATTTTAAAATTTATTTATTTAAAAGGTCTATTAATGGTTTTGTAGAAACATTTATTTTATGCAAACAATCTGAGAATTGATTATATTATATTCTGTGTCCGGGCCTACCCACATTAGTTATTATTTTAAAATTGAATAGGTATTAAAGGTACTATTTTAAATAACGATAAACGCAAAACTTGGATAACTTTTTAATGCTGAGTAGCGGCTAAAGTTGGATAACACTTTAATTCTTAATGACGATAAACGTAAAAATTGTGTAACGTTTGAATTATATATAACATAAAACCGAATTTTTTTTTCAAATGCAAGCCTTGCAAATAAGTAATAACCAAGGAAAAAAATCATATTATATATTATTATTTCTGGTGTCAACATTCCTTTTTCTCAATGAATACTGCGTACCATACTCAATAATCCGAACACTAAACGTTATTGCCTCTGCTTCTGACATCGCTCAATCACTGCGTTAAAATGCCCTATTTCGTTAAAAATTACGTTTAACTGAAACCAAAATTCTCTATTAAGCAACGTCTCTAGTAGGCCCATATTACAATAATCGATTAAACTTCGATTACGCTTAACCCACTGATTTTACCGGCCGAATTCCACGGTTTAACCGTATATCGACTATTGCCCTAATGGATACGCAACTCACAAATACATTTTTGCTAATATAACAACCAAAAATGACTACAGGACGTAGAAAATAATCCCTTCTTCAAATAAATTTTCAGATATTCAATATTTAAGCTTAATAAACAAACACCTAACATGCTCTTTCTATGGTTTTCGAAACGTACACTCGAAAAATAAATGTTTTCACAAACCTCACGAACATAATAAACATAATTTATTACACCTCTGAATTGTACGCAATACTGCGCACGGACCAACTAGTAATATGTAATCTACTTAGGTTTTTAAGAAATTGATAAATTGCAGAAGAACCACATTTAAATAATTATAATTATAATCTATATTGTAGAGAGATGCGTAAAATTAAACTATCAACGTGCAACGGCTGGAAGATGTCCATAAATTTAAATCATTTTTTGAACTTAATATATTTTTTTAAATGTCACGTGGATAATTGCTATATTGTTTCTTAAGTCAAACACTTACCTATGTTACAATTTAAAATGTACTAAATGTAGATTATAAGTATATTTTATCTGATATATTGAAGACTTCAATTTACATAAAATATTCTTTACAACGATTTGAATACAAAAAAAGTATTATTATTCCACACATTGTTTAATATGCCTATGGTTATATTTGTATTTATTTTTGAAACGATTTGTACAATGCGTTGGATAGAAATTAAGAGATAACATTGAAATAGCTACTGGAATATAAAAAAAACCACTGAGGTTTCAAAATAAATTAAAATTGCTGTATAGGTACCTACACAAAACATTTTATAATCTATTATTATTGTTTATATACCTACAATATTGTTTTTGAAATTTAAGTTTTTTTAACTGAACATTACTAAATATTTGCCGAAACACGAAGAAACTCTATCCACAACTTTTTATAAAACCAATATCATCAAACAGAAAAATTCTTGTAATTACAGAAAAAATTAGATATCGATAATCAAACTAAAGTAATTATGATAAAATCCCGCTGTAATTCATAATCTATATGTAGGTATTTTACTATTTTATATCGTAGTTTAAATATTTTTAAAACGAGAAATTGCAAGTTTTGTTTTTATTGCCTTTATTTATGAAAGAATATGGGAAAAGTGGAAAACAATTAAACCTTTAAGAAATAAAAATTTAAAAAGTTTTACATTTTACTAAGACTTTTATCATTTTGAGTTGATATTAAAATATTCTTAGAATAAAAATGGGTATATAATACAACATACTGCGCTACATATTATGTAATATTCATGATAAATATTTTATTATATACACAATTTAACTATTACTAACGAAGGCATTGTAAGCAATTTAAAATAGAACATTAAACCTAAATAAAGATAGGTATTTTTTAATATATGCAAGTTTTTTGAATTTGTCACATATAACGAAATAGTAGATTATCTAATTCATTGTAGGTAAAACAAAAGAATGTATTTAAAATTCGAATATGTATAGAATACTATTATGTCATATTTAAAAAATAACATGTAGGTAGGTACCTATGTCTTTATATATAGAGTACACTATACACGATTATATTCATATGCATTCGTTCGTGTAGTGTTCATCTCAAAGAGTCAAAGATTATAATTAATTATAGGTACACAACAAAAAAGTTTACTTTTGTGCTCCAAATTTTCTTTAAAACAATTAATCATAATGTACCTAATGTACCTATTGTAATGTGTAAACATTTGTAATATTTAACTATAGGATTCGTTGAAGATAAAACTATTTAGCATTTATTACTTATTAAACATTGATTATACTTAGTCTCTGGAATAAACAAAATTGCCTTGACCATTGACTAAATATAAACCACTATAAAATTAATATACTCCAGAGTATCTTAGAGTGTTCGAACTTTTTCCATTAACTATTTCAAGCTATTGAAATTTAATTATCTTACCATTTAATATTTTAATGTATCAAACTCTTCTAAGAATATTTATAATTAGTTAATAGTTATTAGTTATGTAGAATAAACCATGTACAATAGGTCTTATACGACATAGCATGTAGTATTCAAGGCTGGGGATTAAAGAGTTAAAGTTAAAGAGTTACTTTTTTTTTTAGAAGTAACTACTAACTTCTAACTTAACGAGTTACATTTTCCCCATGTTATTCAGTAATTTAACGAGTTAATTAATTTTATTGACACATTAAGTTAATTTTTTCCCAAACCACATATTTTTTTAAAATAAATTAAATAAAAATAAACCCGAAATATTAAATATATTTTAGTAAATAATAATTTATAATAGTAGTAAGTTATTATATTGTATATTCACAGAAAATATTATATAACTAAATTATAGACGGAAATGTTAAAGGGGTAACAGCGTCATTAATAAAAGAAAAATATAACAATTTACTCAGTACCTAACCTATAGGCTATACCTAATCATTAATAATATTATTACTTATTATATTTGTATTTATTCATAGAATTACAGCGATAACTTGACCCGTCGGTGTAAATAATAGTAGGTATAATACCCGTAGTAGCGTGGTAGATTTACGTATTTCTAAATTCTTACTATTAATTGCATAATATTTGATATTATATTATATTATTCTAATAAATAATAATGAATTTGATTATTATAATATTTAGTATAGTTGTCAACCATTTACGTTAACAAATACGTTGATATTAAAAATTTCTTAAGATATTTTTATATATTTTTTTGATCAATTTTCATTCATTTTAGATTCTGAGTGGAGTGATGGAAGTATTGCTTTTACAATGATGTGTCTTTTTTTAATCACCTTTTAGGACAGAAAAAATGCTTAGTTTTTCTTCAATAGACATTTTCTGATAGTAAAGTGAACCTAGTTGGTACATGGAGGGAAGGGGAATTAAAAGTAAAAACTCCCAATAGTTTTCAAGATCAGCTAGAAAAACAAAAAAACAATTAAGGAAAAACTTCCCAAGAAAATTAATTTTGGTTTTTGGTGTAACTCTAAAACAAATTACAGTAGATACATTAAATGTTGACTGAATATTTATATTAGCATTTGCTATATACCATAACATTTTCAAAATATTTTGACTTGTTTTTAGCTGTTAACAGCTTTTTAATTTTCTGTTTCCAATTCTTAGAGTTCTTTTAGTTTTTTTACAGTTTATTAGTTGAATACAAGGCTCATGATATATTGTTACAACAGCAGTTAAAATATTAAAAATTAATATTTTTTTTATAAGCATTTAAAGTTCAGATGTTGACAACATTTATCAAACTTTAAGTTTAAAAATTAAAAATTTATCAAAGATTCAAATTTTATAGTTAAGAATTGAAAATTTAAAACAAGGTTCCCCGTAAATAGGTTATCATGTAACGATAAAATATAAAAATATAAAAACACTGTTTTTTTTTATAGTTAAATTATGTTGAAATTTAGACGAAATTAGATATTTAAACGAAGAAGAAGAAGAATTTTAGTTTTATATTTTATTTTAAAATAATTTTTCGATGGTATTTGAAACTTTTAAAGTATATTATTATATACAAATACGATAATAATCAAATAATAATAATTCAACTTATCCGGCTACTGTAATAATAATAAATAATAACAATATAAATAGAATATAAAATATCCTAGACAGACAAACCGTCTCCATTCAGAATCGTTTTTGTATATAATGTTATTATATAAATTAAAATTTAACACCATCCATTACAGTCACCCATTTATAACCTACTGTACAGTAGAGCGATATCCACTTACCCGCTCTTTAATTTTTATAGTTAAAAATTACACAATTTAAAGTCAGATCAATACTAATAATAATGTATTAATAATTTAAATAAATTTGAAATTGAATATTTTTTAATTTGTCATAAAAATAAAATCAATTTTCATCAAATATACTGTTTCGGCGTAATTTTAACCAAACAATAAATATATTTATTCAAGATTTTTTAAATAAAACATTTTCAAACTTATATTTAAATTAATATTAATTTTACGTAATTATTTTATTTTAGCGAGCACTAATAATACTGCTTCTATCAATTGTATTTGTTGTTGCTGAATCACCATATGGTGGTGGAAGTAGCAACAGCAATGGAAACGGTAGAAATGGAGGATACGGAGGCAAAGGACAATATGGTGGAGGAAATGGCGGTGGAGTAGGATTATCATCAGCCAGTCCGTTTTTCAGCGGTGCCAATCAATATGGATCTCAATCCGGTTCGTCAGGAGCAGCCAACAATCGTTATCCTTCATTTGGATCTAAATTTGGAGGTAACAAAGGAAGCTATGGAGGATCTAGTTCTCGCAACAATGGTCGATACGGTAGTGGATCGACGAGTGGTTATGGAAGTGGATCTTCAGGTAATCTTGGTAGCACTGGGAGGTCAACTGGAGGTTATGGAGGTGGATCATCAGGAAGTTATGGAAGTGGATCGTCTGGAAGTTATTCAGGTGGTTCACCAAGTAGTTATGGAAGTGGTTCATCTGGTAGTTTAGGTAGTTCTACTGGATCAAATGGAATTTATGGAACCGGCTCTTCGGGAGGTTTTGGCAGTGGATCATCTGGAAGCTACGGAGGAGGTTCTTCAGGAGGTTTTGGCAGTGGATCGTCTGGAAGCTATGGAGGCAGTTCTTCAGGAGGCTTCGGCAGTGGATCACCAGGAAGCTATGGAGGAGGATCTTCAGGTGGCTTCGGCAGTGGATCATCAGGAAGTTATGGAAGTGGTTCCTCTGGGAGTTATGGAAGTGGTGGTGGAGGACTTGGTGGAGCATCTTCAGGAAATAACGATGGTTATGGAGCTGGAGGTTCCGGATCATATGACCAACTTGGGGGAGCCAATGGTAATGGACTTGGTGGATCAGGAAACGATCCTCTCTCGGTAAGTTTACATTATAAATACAATTTTAATTTAATAAATAAAAATATTATTTTTTTTATTATTATAATTATTTCATGTAATAATATAATTATAAAATTATCCTATAAATAATTATTTGTAGTTAGTAGTCATTTTGTTAAATGGGTACTACTTAGAGTAATTTATTTAAGATAGTATATTCTAAACTTTTTTAACTATACTAAATCTGTACTACTACGTCTACTATTATTACTACCTACTACTATTTTTTGTTTTAACTTTAATAGGTACTAAATAATCAAACAATCGAACTTAACTAAACCTAGATAAATATTTAAATAATTGTGATTTTAATCACCATAATATAAAATTTAAAAAAATTTAATTTAAATTTAGGTGTTTTTGTAAATTTGCTTCACAGTCATGAGCCTTAATATTTTAAAACTATTAATTTTTCATTACATTCAAGAATAATTTATTAAATTCTCGTATTTGCAGTTCAAATTGATCCCAAGTATCTTGATTACATAAGGATAAAATTAAACCTTATATTATTTCTAAATTAATAATATTATAATAATAACACTTATCTGTATAATATATAATATAGGCAATGAATAATAATATTTTCTAGAAATTATATTACTTTTTAATTCTTCATATGAATAGTCATTACAAATGTATAGTGTGATCCATTTATGGTTAATTATATCGATAAATATTTTGATTAATGATTCTATTTTAACATTATTATTATAAAAAACTTAATTTTTCTTAATTCATTGATTATATTGTAACTAATATATATAATGTATATTTAATTGTATTAGTTTTTATTCATAACATCTGATTAATAAATTATATTTTGTATAGGAACCTGCAAATTATGAATTTTCCTACGAAGTTAATGCTCCAGAATCCGGTGCTATTTTTGGTCATAAAGAAAGTCGTCAAGGTGAAGAAGCTACCGGAGTGTATCATGTACTACTACCCGATGGTCGAACACAAATTGTTGAATACGAAGCTGATGAAGATGGATACAAACCTAAAATTACATATACCGACCCTGTAGGAGGATATGCTGGTGATCGTCAATCAGGAAATAGCTATGGTGGAAATGGGGGCTTTGGTGGTTCAGGAAGCTTAGGGGGAAGTGGTGGTAATCTAGGAGGTCTTTACAATAATGTTAATGGCGGTGGATCTAGCAACAATGGTGGTGCGTATGGTGGTTCAAGTGGTAGTATTGGTAGTAGATATGGTGGATCAGGAGGTTCCAGTGGATATGGTGGGTCTGGTAGTTCAAGTGGTGGTCTAGGAAGTAGCTATGGAGGATCGGGAAGCTTAAACGGTGGTCTAGGTGGTGGATATGGAGGATCCGGAAGTTCAAGCGGGGGTCTAGGCGGTGGATATGGTGGTTCCGGTGGATCAAGTGGTAGCACTGGAGGAGGATTTGGTGGACCAGGCGGATCAGGTGGTTCTAGTGGAAGTGGATATGGTGGTTCTGGTAGTTCAAGCGGTGGTCTGGGAAATAGCTATGGTGGATCGGGAAGCTCAAATGGGGGTTTAGGAGGTGGATATAGTGGATCCGGTGCTTCAAGTGGTGGCCTAGGTGGTGGGTATGGAGCATCAAGTGGTTCTAGTGGAAGTGGATTAGGAGGTGGATATGGTGGTTCTGGTAGTTCAAGCGGTGGCCTAGGAAGTAGCTATGGGGGATCGGGAAGCACAAATGGTGGTCTAGGAGGTGGATATGGAGGATTAGGAAGCTCAAACGGTGGGCTAGGTGGTGGATATGGAGGATCTGGAAGTTCAAATGGAGGTATAGGAGGTGGATATGGAGGATCCAGTGGTTCAAGCGGTGGTCTAGGAGGTGGTTATGGAGGATCGGGAAGCTCAAGTGGGGGTCTTGGAGGTGGATATGGAGGATCGGGAAGCTCAAGTGGGAGTCTTGGAGGTGGATATGGAGGATCAGGAGGTTCAAATAGTGGTTTAGGAAGTAGCTATGGAGGATCAGGAAGTTCAAGTGGTGGTCTAGGAGGTGGTTATGGAGGATTAGGAAGCTCAAGTGGTGGGCTAGGTGGTGGATATGGAGGATCAGGAGGTTCAAATGGAGGTATAGGAGGTGGGTATGGAGGTTCAAGTGGTTCAGGTGGTTCTCAAGGAAGTGCTTATGGAGGATCTGGTAGTTCAAGTGGTAGTCTAGGAGGTGGGTATGGTAGCTCCAGTGGTTCAAGTAGTGGTCTAGGTGGATCCTATGGTAGTAATCGTAATGGTTTAGGAAGTGGGTCATCTTATTAATACTATATTTATTGCTCAAAAATGTATGATTATCTTGTTAGAAAATCTTAACCAAACTTATTTATTTATTAAATGAATAAATATAACTATACCATTTTTTAGTTGTATCGGTATTACTATTCCATCTATAGTATTATAAAGATTTGATTTTTTACTTGTGTATTTTGCACAGTTTATTCTTTGGTTACTTTACACTCATTCTGTTTTGCTATTGAGTTACGCATATTTGTATGTATAAATCACATTTCTTTTTTTTATTGGTGAAATGTACAATTTGCTATTATTTTTAGAAATATGGTGATAATATGTTTGTTAATTTTATAATCATATTATATTTAACATCAATTTAATAATTTTAATACTTGTTTAATATATAATCGTTTTATTTGAATAAACCTTATTTGTCTATGGAATGTTTTTTTTATATAGTTTTTGTACTTTACGGCATATTCTGGCATATTAATATTAAATATAATTTGTTTAATACATTTATAACCACTGAAGTCTGAAATACTGAATACAGAATGTGCTACAAATCGTATACTGTTTGGAGAGTATATAAAACTCATTAGGTAGCTCTAAGCGAATATTACTTATCAATACTATGAACGGTATAAAAATTACTGCCATAAACCAGTGTAAAAAGTCATAAATTCACCTAACACATTAAAATTATTTATGTAAATATAAGTATATTTACCATGTTTGCGTAGAATAAAACCATACGGGTAGTATTGATTTGGTTAAAATTAGTAGGCATAATAATATATAATAGGTTACCTACTATCAATTTAACGTATTAATATTGGTTATTATTTTGTAAAAAATACTTTTAACATTGATTACCTGAATTATTAATATTTGTATTAACCTTAGATTAATTAAAATTTTTACCAGTATTACATATACTTTAAGCCCCTAGATTTATTAATTTTTTAGCGCACGGAACAAAACCTGTTTATTTTGAATGTCGTAAAAAAGTATTTCTTGAAAATTTAATGCGATGTTGATAAGTTTTAGAGTTAAATCAAAAAAACATAATCGACTTTGTCGAATACCTACTTTTTTTCGTAAAAATTCCTAATTTTCCTTAATTTTTTTTTTTTTGTTTTTACTGACGATTTGAAAACTACTGGTAATATCTTACTTTACCTACTAGATTC
>WHPZ01545542.1:0-11160 GCA_016617965.1 Macrosiphum rosae | reverse complement strand
AACTTGTTCAGAGATTGATATCTAATATTGTCAGGAGATACCACGATATATTCAATTTTGAGACTTATTTTGGTAAACAATATTTAAAATTATATTGTTTTATTTATGATAATTGCACATACTAGATCTGCAGTTATCATAGATAAATAAAAATCGCATGAATATTTTAATTAATTCACGGGTAAACATTTTAAAAATGTTACTTCCTCACACCATTTATTTATAAATATTGTCTATTATATTTTATTAACATTTAAGTGACTTGTAATCTGTTTAAATTATCATGATTTCTTTTCATAACTAATAAATTATAAAATAAAAAATTTGATGTGTCATGATTTGTATCCAATTATGTGGCTTGAACGTATGGCAGACTGATAAATAAATAATAATTTACTATTCAAAATGAGTAAGTTATGATATTAATATTTGATAAAATTATCTAATTTATAATTAGTAATTGGCAATTAAAGTTTGAAAAGCAAGTAGTAGGTACACAATAAATATTTTATTATGGCCCGATTATAATTAACACGTAAGTAAATTATATCTGCCCTATTTACCCTTTTATATTTATTGGTATTAAAAATGTACTATTTTACACAAATTTAAAATTCTGATTGATTGGAGCAATGAATGTATTGATTTTACAATGACGTGTGTTTTTATATTTTATTTAATATGTATCTGAAGACAATTTTTCTAGTAGAAATAATGCTCTTATTTATCAACATTAAGTGAGGTTTCTTGTAATAAATTGGTTCTAGTTGATAATTTTTGGAGGTTAAAATCAGTTCCTACTTTTTTTAAATACAGTAAATAACAAAAAAAATACCAATATTTGTTAACATTTAAATATAATTCTTAAAATAGTTATTTGGTACCTAATCTTGATAAACAAAATTTTAATATTTTAAGTTAATTATACATCAATCTATATGTTTATAATAATATAATAACATATATATAAAACACGAGTTTTCTCGTGGTGTTCAGTGTTCATATGTATGAAATTTAATAAAATAAATAAATATAAATGTAGGTATATTATAGTTAATATATACTAAGTTGCCATTCTAGATTTAACAGTTCATATTAAAATACACAAATTATGAACGACTTTTAATGGCATTTGACATTCTCCTGAATAGAGAAGAAAATCCAACACTGTCACTCCTGGTTATAAGATATATAAATGGATATTTTGTACTAAATTCGATTAAAGCTACGGAAATTACATACTTGAATTGACTAAGGTGCTTTATTGTAGGATATCCCATTATCCTACAGTAAAATCTTTTGATGTTATAATTTCGGAGGACATAATTATTTAAACTTATTGATAATGAAAAAAATGTTTATGAAAATAAATATTTAATTTAATTAAAAATATGAACTGGTGACATGATAATAAAATAAATATTATTTTAGACAAAATATGTAAGCAAATATTGGTATGACATAATATGGCCTATAGTTATACCAATGAATACTGTTTACATTTCATAATTAACTTAAATTCGCAATTGAAAGTATTCGATTCCGGCTGCGTTTTCTACGAAAAAATAATTTTCCTAGCAATCGGATACGACTACTAAAGTAATACTTGAAGTTAAAAATCTTCAACATTTGATTCGATTAAACTCAAAAAAATAGTTAAACAACGTAAGAATATAATTTTTAAGAAATCTTAGTGAAGTATTTAATTCAGTTTCAGATATTTTTAAAGATAACTTGGTTAATTAATAACATTTTCAATACCTAGACAAAAAAATATATAAATAATATTCGTTTTAGAGCCTATGTTGATTTTTTGACATATGTTGAAGTACCAGGGGCGTAATTAGGGGGGTGATTAGGGGGATAGATCTTCCCCAAAACTTTTTTCTTACTACTAACATTTTGATCAAAATATTAATAATGACCATTCATGTTTGCTAAAAACTTATATCCCCCCTCAAACCAAATTCCTAATTACTCCACTGTGGAGCACCACGGCTTTTCTTTAACATTACGAACACACACATTAAAAACCGTTGATAACGAATTTAAATAAAACAAGACAATTATTAAGCCCTCCATGACATAATTTATATATAGTTAAAGCTGTTTTCGTTTTATTTTAAAGGTAAAATATAATTAAAACCTCCTGAACATATTTCCAAAATTATATAATCTTAGGTTATGCAAACTAATGTCAATATAATTAAAACTTTGTAATTAAACTTACGATGACTTTAATCGAATTTATATTTTATTAATATAATAACAGTCACCCGAAAAATATTCGAATTAGTTAACTTTTAGGTCCTCCCCGGTACTTCGACGTTATCAATAACTAATCTCTTTGATCCTCGCACATCTGTCTTTTTGACCCCTTCATATATTTTTTTTTTGTACTCCACTCTCCAAATATATTCAATTACCTATCAATTTTACTTTCAGATTATCAATATGGGGAGTTTAAACATCGAATTAATTTTAAAAACTAGTTAAAAAATGCATGTATAGAATTGTTATTATAGGTGTACCTTACACACTTATAATGAATACTTTTAAATTTTATTTAACATATTTCTATGACAACTAAAACAAATTTATTTGATATAAGAGTCTGTTTAGTTTTAATTTTTGCTACAAATTTAAACTTAACATTTAATAACAAAAAATAAAGAAACATGTTCTAATAGAACAGACTGATGTCGATGATGTTCTGTAAATATTCCAGTCTTAGCGTATCTCATATTTTGTTATATTTATGATTTTGATATATTTTACTTGGCATTTTATTACACGCATCATGTAAAACCAATATATTCAACATTTTCCTTAGAATCTAAAAGTGTAGATATATACTTTTCATACATGTACCTAGTATTTTTTTTTTTTTTTATTACAACTTATATGTTTATTCGATTTTGTTTTATACATTTTTATCTCTCTCTTTATATCTAATATAGCTATGAAAAAACCTTATACTATATTTACTTAGTTGGTACTTGTTCAATTGATCCAAATGTAAGACGTAAAATCAGTAGGTAATTTTTATTTATATTGATTTTTTCAAGTATTTATAATTATGTGGAGATATAAAAAATAATAATTCCACTCTATTTAAAGAATAATGGATTCAGAAAATATGTAATACTAGGTTATTTGTCTAAATTTAATATTACTTACCTTAAGTTAAGATGATAATTATAGTTTTAAGCATTTATATGTGTACCTATATAATATTATATATTATGGCAATTATTTGATTAAATTTGGTGAACTCACTCTGACTATAAAATGAAAACATTGGAAGCCAGATGTTTCGTTATTTTGAAAAGCACTTCCTACAGGTGCCTATGGGATATGGCCTACCCATCTGTAAAATAACAATATCGTGTTAGTTATTATGATTTTATAACTTGACAATATATGCATACAAAGACGTAATCAGGATTTCATCCGAGGTGTGATTAAGAGGAAGCAGAGTTGCACAACGATAAAATTCCATACTGAAAAATATATAATATAATATAATTTTATGATCCCGTTTCTTATAGATTTGAAAAAAAAAATGTTTAGATAGAACTGATCATCTCATATTGTGGCTAAAAGGCAGATTTCAATTTTTTATTTTCAATATAATATCAATACAATTAAATTAAAAATTTCATTGAATATGTAAATTTTAACTTTTAAAGACCGAAATATAGAATACCTAAAATTTTTAAAATATTGACTTTTAGTTGCTTTACAAGGTGATCTAATATTTCAAATCCATTAAGAAATGGCTTCCGAAAATTAATGCGCGTTTTAAGGTTCTTATTCCATATGAAATTTGATCGCTACGATGCTGCCGTGGCCTTAATGTTTATTATTTGTAATTGAAACTGATTTAACTACAGATTCAGTTTAAATATTAATCAAACACTATTTTAAGCAACAATATACATGTTATGACTATAGATTATAATAATATAATATATTAGGCTAGTATCTATCATATCACACTCCTAATGGTAATTGGTAATGCACATATGTGTACACAGCTATATCCATATAGGCTATAGGAGTCATCATTTTTTTACAATTTCGTTTGACGAACGCAGTAAAGTTTCTTTTATAGTACAATAATACATATTTTTAAAACTTTTACTTTTATGATGATTGTTTGCGATACACACTAAAAACTTGTCATCAGTCTAACATTTTTATTTAAAAACAATCATTAAACATCCTTTTATTTTGTACACCAACTGTTGTTATGTTTTTAATTCCATAAACTATGATGAAATGACACGAATTCCTTTCATTCTATGTGTGTTATCATTATTATTCATCGCAAGCGCTCGTGTGTGTGTGTTCGTATGATGTGTGGGGTTGGATTTTCTTTTATCTTCTGCAGCAGACGTCGAACGCATTGACCGACAATATTATTATTATAGGATCGTCATTAGTTGCGGGTCTTAATATATTGTGACTGAATAATAACAGCATAGCGGATATAGTGGATACAGTTATAATACATCTACATAGAGAACGACGTGTTATTGTGACGGGTTTAATTTAACATTGTGAAGAATGATTGCGAGAATACACTATATTATGTATAGACGTCATGACTCGAACTATAATATTATTTAGGATTCGGGATTGTACACAATACTATAGAGTATTTACCAGCAACTACGTCCTATATTATTATTATTAATATACTGACCTAAAGGACGGCCGAATGCGGTATTAACGACCACGAAAACGATGACAGCGGTAGAAAATAAGTTATCTTTATGACTTATGAATGAATTTGAAACGAGAATTCGAACGGAAAAAAATATTTTAATCGACTAACGAGATCACGCAGGTGATTGGGTCAATGTGGAAAAAATATGTGGGTACACAGTAGGTACAATCTCTATATTGTTATATAAAAACAGCTTTATCCTATTTATCATAGGACTGAATTCCATAACCCCACATTTTACACCATAAGTAAAAACATTAAAATATGTCTTTCAATCAAGTGATTAGCACCCAAAGCATATTTATTATTCATATTCAATAATTTTGTAAATAACTTAGCCAGTACCTGAGCATTGCATTTTTTTATGAAGTTCCATCTGAAATGTTCATGCCTATTTGCAAAAATATGGTTAATTTAATTTTTAATTTTTATTTAAAAAAAATAGAAACAAATAACTATTTTTTAGAACTGTTGTAGTCATAACAGATTTATGAAATAAATTAACAATTATTATAGCATTTAGATTATTGTAAGATTTGATTTTAAGAATCTGAGCTTACCATTTTTTATGTTTTACAGTAACGTTTGATTTTTTTACTATAAAAAAATGATTCCATATTAAAGGTGGTTTCTGGTAGAAAATTGGATCTAGTCTATGTTTTTGTGGTCAAAAGTAATAAATACGTTTAATACTTTTACAAAATTTTGAAAAACAGGAATATTTTTAAATCACCAGCTTTTGTAAAATTGATTTTTCAAAAATAAATAACAGCAAATACTTGACATGTTTACCAAATATTTAAGCAAGGTTCCTAAATAAGTTGTTCTAACAGTAATTAAATACTATAGATAATAAATATGCACAATTTTTTTTATAGATAATTCAAGTTCATATGTAGACAAAATTGAATATATTATAAACATAATATAACGAAATTTGTTATTTTGTTGTAATTCAAAAAATATTACTCGTAGGGACTTAATAAATTATAATTTATACGGTTCCTTTGAAAAAAAATAAGCACTTAGTTTGCTTATTTATTTTTTTAGTCATTTATAATCATTAGTATATTATTTATACTTACGAATAAAAAATTTGTCATCACTCATTACACATTTGTTTTCATTATTAAAAATGACAGTTGAGATAAGTTAATAAGGTTCACTGTAAATAGTATCTATTTATAACTTATCATTTATAAATTATCATTTATAACTAAAAGAAATTAAACAGGATATATTAAGTATATATAATATTAGGAGTAGTAATGTTCACACAGATCCTCCTCTGCTGTCGGTTTAAACGGGAAAAAAAAAAAAAAAGTATATATAATATTATGTAAAATAATATGTGGTTTTACAATTTAAGATTATTAATTACCTAGGTAAATTAATAAATATATCAAAATATACAAAATGTACTTAAAATTAGTATTATTAAATAAATTCACTTCTTTAGACTACAAAAGCTATAGATTGAATAAAAAAAATTAGGAAATAATCATTTATTTTTATTTGTGTTTACACAAAAATTAAAACGATTTCAATTAAACATCTAACATGATTAGATCTATTTAATAAATAATACGTACCTACCTATAGTGTGTTGTAATGCGGGCTAATCGAATCTAACTGAGCTCCATCCAAAAATAATGTTTTGCTAATAAAATAGTTTAAACAATTTAGGTAATTTATAGGTAATTAATTATAATTTACATTATGATATTTAAATTATTTTTAAAAATTTATTACTTAGGTATTATGGAAATACATTTTTTAATTCGATTCTTCATCAAAAGTATCCTGGTTGCACCACTGCTATATAATGTAATAATATTTTAATATAAGACATAAATTATATAATAAAATACACGGAGGTTGTTGTCTAGAATATAATATTCAAGAACTAGATAGGTAGGTATACAATTATGACTATCTGTGGAAAATATTACATAATTTGTCATTATTCGTATCAAATTTTGTAATACCTTTAGTTTTCAGTTACCTATTCCATTAATAAAAGTCCAATATTGACATGCATAAATATAGGGTTCAAAATTACAAAATAAATTACACCACCAAATTATATTCACAAAATAAATAAATATCAATGAATAAATTCTTTTGACATGTAAAGTATATTTTTTTGTTTTTGCATTCAAACCATATTATTATACATTTATACTACGTTTGTTGTAGTTAAACAACTGTATAATTTATGATAATTTATAATATTAAATAAAATAATGAAAAACTCATTGAAATGTTTATAAGTCCTATTATAAATCTATAGTACTTTATGCCATAGATAACAGTGTTATATGATAATAATTAATAATATAAATAAATATTAGAAATATAATTTAAAATGCAATATAAATAAAAAAGATTTGACTATTCAAATGTTCTTATATCTTAAAAGTCTCTTACAATAGATCCATTTTTAATCCTGGTACAAACACAATTTAGTTTTCAATCCTTTCAAATATAAAAATATTTTACTGTAGATATACTTTCAAATAAATTATAAAATTCTTAAAACTTAAATACATTAATTAAAATTATCAAGTATCGAAAGATGTTTGAATATATTTTTAAATATATAAATTGAATATATATAACTATTACACAGGCTTCTGATATTTAATGTATAGAGTTAATATGATTTATAATTTTCTAAACAATGGGTTCAAATAATTTAAGAAAATTACATTTGTCTCACAATTAACAAAATAATAATTTTTTTAATAAATACCTATAAATTATAATTAATTATTATGGTAAATTATGATTTTAAAATTCTAAAGGGTTCGTGGAAGACCTCTTAATATCTTCAGAACTATATAATATAATGCGTAATACTTAATAACAGTTAACCATTTCGATGTTATATTAAAGTAGCAAGAAAAATGAAAGTTTTGAGTGGACGTCGGTTGAATTAAAATTTTAGTTAAGGGAATAACACGTTAGCGAATTTTGTACTTTATACTACTATATATTAAATATGATTATATAAATATATTATACAGTCACCACGACCAGGCTGATCAGCATAGTGAAAAGAGTAAAGTCTTTCCACCATAAAAATGTATTCATTTTTTTTTATCTCTCATAAAATATTAAAAAAAAACAGGGGATAGGTATGTCTTTTGTCGTTATTTGCTTGGTCCCGTCCCCGCGGGACGCACACAGCTGATCAATTTTTATATAGTTAGCATTATAAACTTTAAAAACAATATTTCCAACAGCTCCCTATGTTTTGTAATTATTCAGCTCATTATTATTATTATTTATTTTATCGTAAATGAAACCTATATTAATTATAATATGTTTTAGTTTAGGTATAATTGTAATTTATTATATTATAATATTTTATTGTGAAGCGAAATGCTGCATTGGTACATTTGGAAACTTGTCAGTCTATTTTCATGATTAAAATCAGATGTGTTGAATATGTTTACTTTCAGTATGTAAAATTTGATGAAAACTATTGCTTTCAATACATATAATATTATAATTTGTATTTAAAAACATAAATACAATTTAGTTAAATTAATTTGAGTACCTAAACAAGTATGTATCATTGATTTATTTTTAATTTTAAACGAATTTTAATTAAGATTGTGCTAAAAATGTCCTCAAGTTCGACTGGACAATTATCTCACTTGGTATATCTGAGCTATTTTACCTTGAAAATTCGTGTAAGGTGGTGAGAGTTATATATTTTATTATTTATTATTATATAATATTATGTATAATGGTTAGTAAAAAATATAATTATAAATTCTATAAGTACCTATATGAAATGAAACTACATTAATGAATTTATTCAAGAATATTATTACAGTGGTACATTATTGGTACCTTAACTCATAAATTAATATGTATTTTATAATTTATAAATATATAACTAAAGTAAAAATATACATAATAATTAAAAAACAATAATCTCAGAGCGTGTAACGGTATTAAAGCATGGTAGTATGTAGTATTATGAAAAACCATTAAACCAAACACTTCATACTAGGTCAACTGTAATATGAAACAACTATTAGTATTATAATTAAAATCATCCAACACATTATTAAAAAAATAAAATTTTTTAGTATTCAAAGAAATGACCTGAATGACCCAAAAGACTTTTGAGTGTACATTTCATGGAAGTGTATGTGCTTTTTCCGGGTACGTGTAAATGAGCCACCTGCTCGTACCAAAGCTGCACTTGAACTTTACCATGTTTTTCTTTTTTAATTTATTTACACTATGGTCCCTTTAGAAAACTTTTCGTCCAGGCACAATACAGGTCATCAGTCTGTCTCGGGGACTGAGAAACTTTTGAAAACGTATCTCTTTCTCCTACTCGTCCACTCTACTTCATTTCTAAAAAAATAAAAATAAAAATAATACACAGTCTCACCAACAGCTATAAGTTGGGCTGAGAAAGTGGTACAAATTGGCGAGTACCCCGCGTCCGTTACTGGCAGTATTTATGAGCGTTGTACGCTATCTAAATTAAACCTGTCTGTATACACAACCATAATATATTTCGCATACTTGGCAGCTGGAGTTTTGTTTTTTAATTTTTAATAACTCGTAAAAGCTCATGAAGCGGTATATACAAATTATAGTTTGAGGACACTGTATAGTCACCGGCATTTGAATCGATGGCCATCTTTTGGGGGGCGACACGCGACCGAGCCAGATGTTCCTCACACGCCCACTTTAGCCGAAAATTCCTTGGAAAAATCCAAATAAGAGTCACGATTTTGATTTCCATCGGGAAATAACAGACGAGAACCGTCGAAAGGGTTAAATTATACCCTAAAGACCAACAAGCGTTTGAATTGTGTACAAACTACTACTAGTTTTGGGCGAAAATAAAACGTATTTGGTTTTTTTTTTTTTGTTTCCCGGTTGAACTTTTTAGAAATTCGTAGTATCGATTATTACACTGCAGTATTATTATAGCATACATAGAAGGTTTTATTTTATAAATGAAATTGATGTAAACAGAAAACAATTCAAGTCAGCATTGTTATATATTCGATAACGAACGAAAATGTACTATCATACGTTTATACATAATACACTCACTAAGGTGTTAATTAATTGTAGGACTTTTAAATATGACTGTAAAAATGTATCAGAACTAACTCTTTTTATTCATGCAAATGTATATTTTATTTATGGAAATAATAAAAATGGCCAACTGCCACTTATTCTGAGATCAATAGAAATAAAAACGATTACTCTATAGCATATTAAAATATAAAAATCAGATATACATAACTATTAGAAAAAAAATGTGAAGCATGAATATTAAAATTGATCTATGTATAGCTGTTTAGTATGCGAGGTGAATAACATTATAAAGTAAAACAATTCCAGAAAATTTTAGGAATGATAAAATCGTATTAAATATAAAAATATAATGTTTTGTCTATTTAAAAATAAAACCTCATTAAATAGAGTTTTATAATGTTTGATACTCTAATAGCAATTTTTTAACTCAATATTTTAGTATCGAAGGTAGCTATTTATTAATAATTTATTTAATCCAATGTTATATTATAATTTGTACAAATATTTGCTCATACAATTTAAAACAAAAATAATATGTTATTGATATAATACTAGGTAGTATAATATTAAAGAGGTAGGTCGTAGGTAACCTATACAGTTAGTTGAAATAAACGAAATTACAATAAATGAACTATCAGTCTTTAATCAAGTGAATTTTATATATAATTAATCGATTTATATTTTATAGAATTTATTACAATTCAATTCGATAAGAGGTTTTAGGATAATTTGTAATTACAACTATTATAACATGAAAATATAGTTTATAACGATTTATCTTAAACTATTATAATTGAACGGGGATGTTAAATTAAATTATAGTTGTTAATTAATTGAAACTTAATATCAATTTGGAAGTATTGCAATACAAATGTAGTGGTAGATTATTTCGACAACCTTTAGAAAAAATGGACTAGTGTCTTTGGTATAATTTATCAGTTATTACCACAACACATATTTCCGATGAGAAATGTTCTTTTCAACAGGAACGTACAACCGCCACATACATATTATTGACGTCCATCGATGGCATCGATTCTCCGTATCACGGACTCAGGTCAGGTCGTAAGGATTGTATACGTATTCAATTACATTATAATTATTATAATTATACATATAATATCAATCGTACAATATTAATAATTATCAGATCGATTAATAATAACTATAATATAACATTAACTGAAGTTGTTTTTCTTAAATTAAATATTATTAGAAAACTTAATATTATGGAACTAAAATGTACTCAAACGTCTTCACCTACTGAACTTACAGTATGGCACTTGACAACATTTCGAATCTCCGTCCAAGTCAGTATTGTCATACCGGCCGTTGTTTAATGA
>WHPZ01545487.1:0-23566 GCA_016617965.1 Macrosiphum rosae | reverse complement strand
TACATGGTTATAATGATTGCAGTCCTTGTTATTATAAAATTTCATATGGCGTCTAGTAATAAAAAGATTCTGTCCGAATTTTTATTAGACTCTTTATAGGGTACTCTACATTTGCCTTATTCCACATTCTTATAACATTCTAACTTCATCTCTTTTGCTAGACAAATATCAATGTTTTCATATTATGCCCTTCTACAATAAAAACACATCTCCACAATAGAACTGACCTGTTCCGGTCATTTTCTAGTCGTTTCGCTTAGTCATCTGGAATATGCCATTTGTGGTAAAAAATATATATATTTCTTGATTAAAAACAAATAAAAAAAAAACGTATTTTATTAAGGTTTTTTTGCCGATAGTTGGTGGTGGTTCGATATTAATCCTTGAAATATTGTATATATAAAAAAAAAAGAAGAAATTAAATTAAAAATCAGTAGGTAGGTGCTATGATATTAAATGGCAATTTTACGGTTATTAATTTTTCTAACGTATAGATACATTGTGGAAACTAGTGGATAGGCTATAAGCGATAGGGAATTAAAAACTGTCCGTTACGTGGAGGTGTTATTTTGAGAAATATAATTTCAAGGTTAGTTTTTTAGAGGTTAACTCTTTATAGATGTATTATATAAATGTCACGATGTCAATCATTGCACATTGCAGTGAAAATAGTTTTCTATTTCATAACTCATAATAACGTTTTCGTTATAACATATTATATTCCCGAGACACGCATTGGTGTACAAATTATGGTAAAACACAATCTTAAACAAAACGTGGTAAAAAATAAAAATGCTAGGTAGAACTACTGATGTGATTTTTTTTTAAGAACGTATCAGCTTAAAATGCGTGTTTATTTATTGTCTGGTTATATATATTTTATTATACAACTAATATATAATCGACCGTCACAATCAGGTCGAAGACAAAAAGAGTTCCTAGATTTTCAAAAGTAATTGTTAGTCTTGGACTATTATACTGTCTATCATGAAAAGCATCTTTGTTTACTCTTATAAAATACTTTATTCATAATATATTTTCAAGCACCAACTTCCGATCTTTTAATTCCAATAACACGGATCACATGCTTATAATAAATTAATATTATATTCAAATGCTTACATATTTTATCTATACACGATAATACATCGAAGTGTTTTGTGCATCAAATATTACACATACATAAACACTATACTATAGTATTATACAATATACCTACACGTTTTAAACATCAATTAAATATATTTTTTTTTAAATCCAAATTATAAATCAATTGTGTTTGGTTTAAATTATTATATTTTAAATTGTAATAATACGTTTTTATATTATATTATATTCATCACTCATCATAACCAATACAAATCGAACTGTATCATAACTACAAATACGATTTAAAACTTTTAAATGAGTTATAAAATTAGATACTTAAAATTGAAATGTAATAGCTTTAACTTAAGTCTTAAAGTATATTTTTTTTTACGAAATTAATCTAATAACTAGGTAGCCAAATGAAACCTTGCGTAACATTGATTTTTGTTTGTAATTTGAATAATACGTCAAGAATAAATGATTTACGATTAATTCGTCAAACTAATCGTTAAATTTGATGAGTTTGGCGTTTACCGTACATATATTAATATTTCCCAGTAAAATGTTGTTATTTCACCTGTTGAAGTTAGTTTATTGCCTGATGAAAAGTAAATGTAAAATTTGAATGTACCTATACAGGCTGTAAACTTATATAAAAAAAATACATAAGGTTTTGGACTCCACATGGGTAGTATATAATGATTCTAAAGATACCGACAAGAACTCAATGTAGAAAATGTTTATTAATATTATTTACCTTAAAAACTTTTAGGTAAGTAATAGCGTATTAGTAGAATAATCTAAGATTTAATATTATTTAATTGTAAAATATTAATTTGATTTAATTTGTTTTAATTTCAATAAGTAGTTAAATTAAAATAAAACATTAAACATTAATAATTATCTACAAACATTAAAAATAATATTTTTATATTATAAGTACAACGATAATTGTTTTTTTTTATATAATATATATTATGCACATTAAGTACGTTTAAAGTAGACAAATTAGATGGATATATGTTTAAAACTATTTAATTTAAAGTATTATGATTTTTCTATTACTAATATGGAAGGTGAATACATTTAGGCATAATGTTATTTAGTAAATACAGTATAACTAACTACTAATTATTTTATAACTAAAATCTATACATTTTAATCAGAAATCTGATGAAAAAAAATGTACTTACTAGAAACAAGTCTCTAAAATACTGGTTTTAGTTAAATACAAACTCAAAGTGAAAATGGTGATTGAAAATGATAAGAATAGCAAAACTTTCGATCAAAAATTGCGTAAATCTTGTTGACATTTTACCACTCGGTAGACGAGTCTATTACATTGCGATAACAAATAAATGTCCATTGTGGATTTGCATAATACCATTGAGATTAGTTCATATTTATATTTACGCATTAATAAAAATTTTCAATATCTTTTCATTTACTGAATAATAATTTTGATTTAATACATTTAAAAAGTCGAAAAAAAGAAAATACACCTGCGAGTTCCTCGAGGAGACATTTGGACGACAGCTGAGCATTTGATTTTAATAACATTGCAAAATGTCCCTTCAAAAATGCAAATAAGAGCATTCTTCTTAAAATGTTTTAATTTATTTATGAGTTTGTTCTATTTGTTGTACTATGCTGTTGGAATACCTATTTGTTTTACTCAAGAGTCAAGGTTTGTTAATATCATTAAAATGTTAAAACAACGATGGAATATCGTGTCTTATAATTTATAATGTAGGTAAGCTAAAACTTGATTGTTTTATTTTACATTATGGCTTGAATAATTATTGTTATAAATTAATAATTATAATGGTTGGAAATGTTTGATATAGATTTAAGGTAAATAAAAAATGTAAACATAACACTTATCATCTTGAAAAAGTATTAAAGTTTTTGAACATTTTTAATTTCCTATTCTGAAGCAGAATATTTTTATTGAGAATTTTGTTAAATAAAAATCGAATTTCGAAAGAGTAGAACTGTTTGTAACTAACTTACAAGTATTTAAAGATTTTAAGTTATAAGTTTTTCGAAACAATGAATGTTTAGTGTTAAGATCTCCATTCTTTCTATATAGTCCGCAAAAAGTATATTACGCCATGAAATAATAAGTGGGTATACCTTGGCCTAGCTATGCCTATAAAATATAATTATAGTTTTTAATAATAAATTGTATAACGTAAAACGTATGAGTAAAATAATTGTATTTATGTAATTTATCACGTCTAACATGTACATTTTTAAAAAAAAAATTGTTTATTTATTTTTCTATATCGGTTGTAAAACGTCTACCAAATTTCACATAAACAAGTGTCGGTGAAAATTTAAGAAAAAATCTTGAAAACACAATGTAAATTGTTTAAAACTCAATAGAAATAAAATTGCGTTAAATATGAAATAACTTGATTAAAATATTGATATTAGGCCAACATAATCTACAAACAAATGTGCATTATATCCGCAACACTTTTGTGGCAATCGCCACATCCGGAAATTATAGTTAGCGCCAAGTTTTTGGGAAATGATACTTCAATGCAATTTTGTATATTTCTGAAATAATCAGGTATTCTCTTAAGTTTACTATAGAACCTAAATGTCTAAAGGTATCTTAGTATATTATGATTATATTATATACAATTTCAAAAAGTGGGTATTATTTTTTTTATTTAATTAGTTAGAGACTATAGAGTTTAATGAACACTATCACTGTGTTTTTACGGATGTCAACTAAAATACGTCGAGGACGAGTTGTATAAAAAAAATTTAGCCATGTCCGTGTCATAATTTCCTTCCACCCCTCAGATGCGCATACACACGGACAATGTACATTGTTGTAAAGATTTATAATCCGGATTTGTCCAAAACAAACGGACACTACAAAAAAAAAAACTACCTAATAAGAAAATGCGAACGACCGTTAATGGAGCGCGACTGATGATCGAAAAAAAAATCTTTAAACGGCAGCAGCAATAACGATGGCGGAAGGTCGTCAACACCGCCGTAGCACTGCAGCAGGCATCACGCGTGATTCGCCCTTTCCTGCAACAGTTCCTGTGCAGTCTGCCGTTTCTGTCTA
This sequence comes from Macrosiphum rosae, assembly GCA_016617965.1. Taxonomy (NCBI): domain Eukaryota; kingdom Metazoa; phylum Arthropoda; class Insecta; order Hemiptera; family Aphididae; genus Macrosiphum; species Macrosiphum rosae. Next base: position 19,386 of record WHPZ01545487.1, on the reverse strand, counting down.
TTATAGATCGGTCAACATATTAATTTTTTGCCTTTAGTTTTTGATATTATTTTTTTGGTTTTAATTATGCGACGGCAAAACGTGCACGGCTTGAAGAAAAAAAAATTTTGTTCTCTTCCCTCTACCCACACCATGTACATTATACACGTCATAGCCAGTACACCGACCCCGCTACGCCATGGTGTTCTACACGCCAAGTACGTGCCTAACACAAATCAATATACTAAGACTACAAATATTATGCATTTTGAATATTATATTATGTGCTGTCATTCAATACTTCATTGCGTAGATAGACAAAAAATTATATTCTATAAGTGTGATGACGAGGTGGGTCTCGAGTTCTGAAACTCATAATATTATATACAATGTAGGTATACCTACCTACGTTTTAGCTGATAGGTATACCTACTGCACATATCTGATTATTCTTATATAGCATAATATAGAAATAATAATTCGAAAAAGGATCGATACGTTTCAAGTAAATACTGCAACCTTGTATAAAAGTTATAAATTTGATTTTTGTTTTCCAATTATTTTTTGTAAACAATGCGTAATACACACATTAGTTGACAAATATTCCAGACATAGACGTAATTCGACGTACGATTCTCATGCATTTTGAAACTCTTATTATGCACATATTATTCATAAAATATCAAATGCATTCTTTATAATTTATAATTTATTTTGTGTAGTATTTCACAATTTACAGAAAATTAAATTTATGAAATTAAATATTTTATTTAAAAAAAAAAAAAAATATAAACTATTCATTCTTTATTTCTACTGAAATAACTAGGTATAAGATAATTTTAGTCTAAATAATAATATTAGTTGGTACTACATTAATAAAAATCAATCAATTGATATACGATAATAATGTAATAAATTATTTAAATTATTTTAAAAATGTATATAATATATATATATATGTTACAAAACATGCCAAGTAATAGAAGTTATATATATTTCAAAAAGTATTTTTTTTCTTTAAATTATACGAGTTAATATATAGGTACATTTTACACTTAGGTATATATAGTAGGTAGATAGAGTGTCTATCAAATCTCTTGATATTATATGTTAACTACTGTGTAACTAAATTACAGTTAAAAGGTTAACGGAATACATGTTTTGATACATTTATACAACACTACTGTAAGAAAATAAAAATACTTTATTTTTCACACGGTCATTTTTTAATGCGGTTTAAGATTCAACATTCGGTAATTTTACTGTAGTAACAGTATTAACTATCATTCCGAAACATTATATACATACATCAATCAAAATTATAAAATACAATACACCATTACTCAGTACTATTAACTACTATACTTACACACATAATACAATTTTAGGTAAAACGGTTTATGTTTTTATTAAAATTATAATTAAGTGTTATTTTCTTTCCATCACCTGCCTATAACCTACCTACACAATAGTATAGTTTTTATCAAATTTTTTAATGACATCTTATCTAATTATTTTGCCTCAAAACTATATATTTATTTAGCATTATAACTACTACTATTACATCAAACTTATTAATAGCTTATATTTATATAGTATAGTATTAAATACTATTAAATATATAATATACATAGTTTACACTTAGTTAATGTATAATAAAAGAAAATTATAATATTTGTACTAGGTATGTGTAGAAACAAATGAACCATTTTTTAAGGATTAAAGTATATTTAGTTACTAATGTTATATAGGTTAGGCACCTATACTTAGCTGTACAAGTATATCGTACTTTAATTAATACCTGACCAGACTTCCCGGAAGCCACAGAAGCACTGACGCATGAGACACGATGTACCTACCCCTAATAGGTTTTACTGCACCCGATACCGGAATTAGAAAGTCGCAAAGGCAGGGATATCGTTTCACAAGCTGTATAATTCTTATAATATATATAAATATTTAGTAATTTATCATGATCGGAGCTACTGTATTATTAATATCATTGATGTAGCCAGAAATTTTCTTATAATATATCCTTTCATATATAGATAAATAAAATTAACCTTTAGGTATTTAATACAATACGTGTAATTATCGGGGTAAATGTAATATACGTGTTAATGTGTTTGCCTTTGCATTCTGAATAGAATTTACTTAGATCTTACTTTTACTATTTCTATCCGGGACCACACGGAATTGGTTTATTATTATTCTTCATTGACACACGCGCTTTGGGCACAAGGTGAATGAACACTATTGTTGTCCGATAGTAACACGCTATACACATACACAGTGTTCATTTAATGGACAAAAAAAAACGCTGTTTAAAATATTTTGCAGCTGAACACAATAGAGAATTCATCTTCCTCGACCTGTCTTCAAGGCTTCTATATACTTTAGAATAGACAAAAATAAATTCAAGGTGCACTTTTTTATTATGTAATGCGTAGTTTTAAATTTATAAGCTAATTTTAATAGTCATTTAGGTCATTATATACATTAAAAACAGAAATTAATTTTATTATAATAACTGAAAAATGTTGATCAAAGACTCTGATAATAAACTTACTACCTACACAAGCAAATGGGCAAACAACAAGGCGAAAAAAGCCAAAAGTCATTGACGTATAATTATTAAAGGACATTTAGAGACAATTAGACATTTTAAAGCAATGATAAATCCAGAATATTTGAATCGTCTTAATTGGCTCTCACTTCTCGGGCTGTTACAAAGAGTACATATGAATTGGTATCCGGAAACAAAATTTTATAAGAATTATAATCTAGTACCAAAATGGTATTAGATTTTAAAATAAATTTAAATTTTTATCCTTTTAATTGTAAGTTAATCAAGTATATCAATTATTTAAATCATTTAACATTATGAAAACATTATTAAATTTTTTAATTGTTATAATTTAAAAATTGTATATTGTATATTGTTATAGATATGATATAATAAGTAATAACAAAGTGTTGTAATATTGTACCTACATGTTTTGTTCGATGTATATTTTTATTTTAAACTTATTGATGATAGCTTATATTTTATAAAGGCTGTCTACACTTTTTACATGTTTATTTTACAAAAATAAGTGATATATAAACATTTTTCTTAAACCGATTAAATAATCAGTGCTATAAGAAATTAGACTTATTTAGCTAGTTATAAATTAACGGTATTCTAGAGGCAACTACTGGCATTATCGAATCGGGTATAAAATGTAGGAAAGCGAACACCTTCTCGTGAACTTAGTAACCAATATTTTTAGTGAGCCACTGGGTTGGATGCGTTGTAAATATATCCAATTTGAATGCGACTATCATCCCAGTTGAAAGGTAGTAATTTTGAGGGGTAAATTGAAGTTGTTTCCATGTTATCGTCAAATTTAGACAGTGCATATTATTATATTGAGAACGACTGTTATTTTCACCCCAATAATGGCAGTTCAGTGAGATAAAGAACCCAAGAACCCCGAACTATTAGTTAAGGATTAAGGAAATATATTTTACTTAATGTATATAATATGTACAACATTTATTCTTGAATATATCGTAGTAGTGCCATTTATATACTTTTACATCATTATTAAATATTACAAAATCTTAAAATAATCGTCATGTTCAGTTTTGAAAATTATCAGATTAATTTATTGTACTTTCAATAAAACGATAGAAATTTCGAATCGAAATCATGTTTTAACATTAATGAATGACATGTTTTAAAGGTTGTATAGGTTGTAGAACTATAGAACTATAGACCATATACTATATAGGTACCATACAATAATTATATTAATTGACATAGGCAAGTACCTATAAAAATAATGATAGAGAAAATTCAAGAATGGTTATTATATGAAATGAATACCTAGGGGATTGCTGATTAGGTAGGTAACTGCTTACTACAAGAACTAACATACTATTGAAATACAATATTATTATGTAATTTATCAAGTATCATAAATATATAATCAATAAATAATTTTTCCATGTAATAATATTAGTATTGATTGTACCTAGGTGAATGTGCAAAGACAATATCTATGTATTTTATTTTTGGTAATTGTTGGGTTTTCGAATTACAAGGTACCTAAATAATACATATAGGTACTTTTGATGACGCCACATCAATTATGGGTAATTTAGTTTTACACGCACTTTACAAATCAAAAAAAAAGCTTAACATTTTTTAAGAAAAATTCAAAGTTCACATAAGTGTTGCTAATTGGTAATTGCTTATACTTATAAGAAGTTATAAGAACGGTACCTATGTGGGGTATAAGTATTAGACTATCAAACATTAAACAATATTCGTTTAATTCTTTAAATTTTCACCCATAAGTAGGTACAATAATTAGTAATTACTGCATGTCTGCGTGGCATTCAAATAAAAATTATAAAAATAAAAACACGTATCTATAACATAAAAAACATATAGGTAGTTCCTTATTTTACACTAGTTATCAAAGTACTCTAAGGCATTAAACTAAATTTTGTTTTAAAACAACGAATTTAAATATTTGTTGATTATATTACGTAAATAATAGGTACATAATATCTTACATACGTAAAAATTCTTAAGAATGTAAGATAAAGATACGAATCTGATAATACATAGAGGTGTAGTGTATTAATTTAAAATTGCATATTATAGAGATTAATTTATTATTATAATATACATTTTTAAGTAATGTTTAATTTTTAAACTATTTTCAACAATTTTTTTTCAATTTTTGCTGTAATTTAATAATCACAATAAGTCGAATTGATAAAGAGTGATATTTAACGACTATTCCGTAACATTGAATTATAGTGTTTCAATTATTCACCTTTGTATAAAAAGTTAAAATATATTGAATGCAATATTTTTCTAACCTAGAATTTAAAAAAAAACTTTTAAAATTATGATCTATTATTGATGCATCGATGAATTTACCTACCTAATAATATTTTAGTAGTAATGCAATTTTATTTTTAGTATAATATTATGTAAATTAACTGCCAAAACGTTGTATTTGTCTAACTGTACCTACCTACCAACATCACATCAAACTTCAAATTATCACACATTGAAAATTCACACAAATGTTTATCGCCTACTGATTAAACAGTCACATTGAATAACCAATCATAATCATGCGGTTATGCATACCTATAATAATCACATAAGGATAAGGTACATAACATTTTTATAACGCTGCATTGTTTAATGTTCCCTTTTCAGTTATTTTGTACCTAATATATATTTACAAACTAACGATTAACTAGATACTTTCATCATATAACCATGTAAGTCAACGATGACGGAAAAAATTAAGTATTACAAAATAATTGATTTAATATAGACATTAGACGGTACGGATTAATAAATTACGAGTCTCGAGATGTCAAGATATTGGTGTTATTATGAACATTAAGACTTTACAGTCTTAAATATAACGTAAACAAATTAATCACTCTAGTACAGTGGTTCCCAAAGTGTATTTTTTAGTATTTGATCACTTTCCAAAATTGCAGCAATTTACATAATATTTACGATTTACCCATTGTTTAATTAAATCGAATTTTTTTATATTTGTAATGATAGGAAGAACTATTATTGTGATATATTTATCGTATCTTTACTACAGAAACAAATTAGAATTTATTTTATAACTATATGTTTATTTAATGAACATCTAAATAGTTAAGCCAGACGACAATAGTATAAATATGATAAGGTATAAATAATGAAAAATAAATTATGTACAGTCCGAAAAAATCATTCGACATTTTGATAAGGTAAATAAGAATGAAAAACAATTGTAATCATCAATTATTATAAAAAATCCCTTATTCATTGTAGATATTAAAATTTACATTGATGTCGGGATTGGTGTTGATTGTTAAAGAATAAATTAACATTTGACTACGATAATAATATTATCATGACAATTTTATTTTTATTTAAAATCAGTGTGAGTAGTGGGTTATTATGTAAGGAATCAATTATCATGCGATATTCGTAATAGTCATAGTTCCGGCTGCTGAAGACGCAATATTGGCTTTCCAGTTCCAATAGGCTATAATGTACAAAAATAATCCGGTTTATGAGAAAAAAAATTTGACTAAATTATGGTGAATAACTACGTTATGTTTGTTTATATTATACTAGTGGCACGGGAGTATTTGAAAGAGACCGATGGTCCCGATCGCCCCCCACCCTTTGGAAAAACATTTATTTCTATTTCGGTATTAAATATTATGAATTTTTTAATCAATATTATTAAAAAAATGAATTTTCAAATATGAAAAAAAGAAATTTAAATTTATAATATAGTGGTGTATAAATGAATTAAGAATCTTTTACAGCTAGGTATTTTATGTTATAATATTTTATTTACTCATCTTATAAAATGCAAGTACGAAATTGGCCAGTAGGTATTTAAAAATACCCATCTACTTTTAAAAAAAGGGTAAGTACACATAATATATAATCATTTTACTGCTCCCCCCCCATCATAAAAAGATGTCAAAAATGGCACTGCAACTTGATTTTTGCATAGAATTTAATAATTTCGAAACTAATTTATAAAATGTATTTTCCTAAAGGTTATAAATACTTACTAAGTAAGCATAGTTTTTAAATAAAAAAGCATGAGCAAATACTTTGTCAAAAATTCATGAAATGGTTTGATATTATTATACATTTATAACAGTATATAAATACAGGATTCCACAAAAGTTTGTTAATACATTAATGCTTCATAAATATTTAAAAATTAATAATCCACTCATTGGTTACTTATATTATATTACCTATATAGTTGTTGTTAGTACTTGATTAGGTATAATATGTCACATAAAGCTGCTTAGTCAAGAGAATGTCCGTCAAGAGACGCTGATTAATATTTTAAAATCCTTTTTTACGTGTGCATGACTAGTAAAAAATGTATCTAAATCGTAATGTAGATACATAAATAATAGACAATACTGCTTCGAGTGTATAGTGCTTATATTCATCGACCAATAAACTTAACCTACTATTTCTAAAATAAATCATAGTTTGTTGCTATTAACTATACTTAGTAATTAGTAGGTATAGGTACTTCAATAATATTATAATATTATATTATTATGATATAAATATATAATATATATTATAAATATGGGAGTATAGGTAAGTAGAAGGTACGTACTACGGTATATTAAATATACGAATTCCAAGAATTATTAATTAAATTGTTTTATAAATAATGATTCAATGATTGCAACGAGTGCAATGAATTATTTTGATAAAATAATAACTCGAATAATATAATTTATACCTCCTCTAGTACCAACCATCAACGTAAATACGTAATCACAATATTATTATCATCTCGGTAAGTACAACAGTTGTTATTAGGTTACTGTAGGTAATATTATTATACTGGTCTACGTTATTTACATGGTTTTTAATTTCTTATCATTAGGCATAACCCATTATCACGGTAAGTGCTTTGTAATTGATTTGTGATTAAAATAGACAAATGGCGAGTGTGCAGAACGCGTAGGCAATAATAAAATATCCAAAGTGTAAATTTTATTATAAAAGTACCTACAATAATACCTGTAGTACCCACTTCCGAGAAAAACAACGGCATTATAACGTCTAGAAATACCTTATAATAACATATTATAATATTATCTACAATCTAAATATTATTATTATTATGATTATCTTTCGATCGCCAACCGGCTAGGCAAACGCCAACCGTTGTAGGCTGTTTACTATGATATTATTATTATTGTTTTACCGTAAAATAATTCGTATTAACGTGGTCGTGGTATACAAACAACACCGCGCCGACGACGATCGAATATTAATATGTGCGGAAAGGTGACGGTAATTCACGAGCGCGGCCGCATCAAAACATCGTTAACATTGTAATATGATAAAAAACGATCATTTAGTATTTACCCTCAGCACTCGGTGAACGGATGCCTCACATCCCTCTAATCCGTCGCCACAACCGTGGTAGGGGTAGGTATAAAATCCAAATTTGAACGATGCACTGACGCGGCGCACACAAACACACACAACACACGTTCGCACACGTAACGCCGCGGCTTAAGCGCGGATTTTTGATTTAACGCGATACATAATAATATTTTTATTTTATCTCGCGAAAAGAATGATAACTTCGAAACTGATATTACAAAAAACTATACTATTCTGGACTCGAGGAAGAAACCAAAAAACAAACAAACCGGCAAACAAATCGACGTCGCGCGGACTATTCTAGATAGGTAATATTATTATTATTATGATACGACACACACGGAAACTCGCACAGTGGCGCGGAGCACGCGCACAAACGAGAGAACGGCGTTCGACTGAAGCCGGTGCACGCCGCGGCGACGTTCCGTGACCGGTGGACGGGCGGTGGCGGGCGGGCGGGCGGTCATGCAGTCGGTCGGCCGTTTTATAACGAACATTTTCGCCTCTCTTATATTATTTACCTGCTGCTGTCCTGCTTATAGGTAAAGTCTACATTATCTACCACGGTCGTAGTGTCCTGTATGGTTCTGCCGATCGGCACCCATACCTTCAACCTACCTGTCTTCAATACGGACAACAACAACAATAATAATAATAATAATAATAATAACAAAAACAACAAATAACAATACGTGCAGTGTGGACGTAGTATAATGTTGTAGTAGCGTAGTAATAGTACAAATAGGTGTAAACAATTCAGTTCGGCCATGTGTGCCCATATTTCACACGTGGCGGTCGGTGAGCTCCTCCTATATTTATAATAACTATAAGGTTAGGTACCCATTGTCGGGAGAGGATATAGGAACGAAAAAAAGAGGAGGAGGATTTTGACACAAATTGTGCACGTTCGAGTAAGTGTATAGTTAATATAAATTAAATACTCGTTGTCTTAAATAAGTGATAAGCCATAAAAATGACTATAAAAAAATATGAATAATCATATCGTAATCGTAAATACTGTTTGTGTCTAACTTATAAATTATTACACCTTTTTATAAGCTATCAAAAATAAAATAAAGTATCTTTGAAATAGAAATATGTTCCTCCCCTCGTATCAGCCCCTACATGCATAAGCATAAACAACATTATATCCGACGATCTGAGCCGGCTATCAGATCTTCATAATATTTTACAAAATATAGTGTGCACTATATAATATGTTATTAATTATTATATTTTAAATTGTTATTATGACTTATAACGACACAAAGCGCTCTTTCGACAGTTAACAAGTGTGGATTTATATATTCAATAATAATAACATATAATTACGATCAATGTTTTGGTCGTAAAAAGCACAACGTTATTTGTAGGCAATATTAATTATACTTGGATTTTTATTTTTTTAGTTTAGTGAAGGCTACATCACAATATATAAATTAAAAATTTACATGGGAATTTTAAATAGAAAAATTGTACATAATTATACACCATAATAATATTATATTAGTTGTAATTTTCCTGTCGTGTTCCGGCGTTTGTAAACAGACATTAAAGCATTTTACATTTTTATTTTTTAGCTAACTTAAAAGTTAAAATGCATGTAAATGACAAATCGATTTAGATAATTGACAAATATCCACCAATTTGTAGTAATGATTGTGTTTTCGAAAAACCGTACTAAAAAACAAAAAAAATCTATAAAAACAAAAGGTAGGTGACCAACCTAGCTTATACGGACATAATATAATTATTAATTAGTACCTTATACCGTCCATTATAAAAGCAATGTATGTTTAGGATCGATGACAATTATATTTACCTACCAATAACTGGGCTGTGCAGTAAATGATTACTATAATATCTTCAAATCATATTTTATTGGAATGTAACTATTGCGGTATAATATCGATAGAATTACAAAATATATTACCATCAAGCCGAGTTCACACTACACCGTGAAGTGTAAAATAATCACAGATACCATAGTTACCAAACGATACCGCATAGTTGAATATATTCAACTACCTATGAGGTATCATTTGATAACTATGGTATCTGTGATTATTTTACACGTCACCGTGTGGTCTTAGGTATTTATCAAGGGGTGTCGGGAAGCGGTTAAGGTATATTTTATCATACCTACACGGGTAAAATAATATGGGTGAGTTGAGTAATATTTCGTAGGCAGTAATATTGTTGTTGTAGGTATACGCTGCAGTAGCTTAGATCCGTGAATTCCTACGCGTCATTATTGCCGAATATAACCGCATTGACGTCATCGCGTCTCGGGAATAATTCGGGTGAAAAAAAAAACCGTTAAATTTCCTACCCCAAATGGAACGTGGATACTATAATACACAGGACAGGTGATGCATTCAGACTGTTGGATAATAGAGGCGCTTGGAATAATAATAATAATAAAAATAATAACATAACGAGAGAATGGGCGATGAGTGCACCAGACCAACGACGCCACGACGACGACGACGTCAACGGCGCGGCGGCGACGGTGAACGATTATTTATATTTTATACGAGTATATTACTATAACATACAGAGTGTTCCACGGAGATTTTACTAATTCAAGTGATGGGATAATTTAAATTCCTCATCCCACTATTTTAAATTAATAAAATGTCTTCACGAGCCGTCTCCTATTATATTGTAATATAGGCAGGCACAGCATAATAATATTATGGTTATAATATTAATATAAGCAATCATTTCATTTTGACGTAAAGAATAGGTATACAGGGCGATCAAAAATATTATTTACAACTGTATTATTATTATTGTAGTTTATTACCTTCAAATTTAAATATTAGTATTAGTACTCTGTATATATAATGTAAACATATGACGTGTTTACGTGTAATATATATTAATAAAAATGCGTATAGTTATTATGACAATTTATAATTTCAACAGGTTAAATTATATTATTATTAACTACCTACTACAGAGTTGAATAAATTATTGACGAAGGTTTTTTTTTTTTTTTAAATTATCATGGTGGTAGTTAAACCGATGATATATTTGTGTACATTATGTTGTATCTTTGTGTTTAGGTCTTAAACACTGTAAAAAATATTATAATCGTCGGCTTTACAGCATAGTATCGAACTACGGCAAAGGTAACCGAAGTCGTGACACATTTATGGAAAATGTGAAAACGCGATTATTATATTATTATTAATAACGTTCATCGCACATCGATAACCGTTTTAATGGCGTTTAATTCCATTATAGTTTAGGTGATAATAACGTATATAACGTTTTATATCACTCCGCCGTAACGATAGTTAACAGTGGATTTTTTTTTTGTTTTATTATTTATCAACTTTCAGCCGAGGTGTGGCCGAGAGAAAACCGAAAATTTCAAACGAGCGGCGAGCGACCGCCGGGGCAGTTGCTATGTAAATAATAAATATACAATAAAAGTGCCGGACGTGATTCCGCATGAACATTAACGTCGATTTCAAACGATGCTCCTCGATGGAGCGGCCGTCGGAGTGTAGGCGCATAGCATTATGGGTATACGATAATCCGCGCGCCGCTTATTTCGCGCGGCCGCTTAATCAACGAGGTAATGTCGGAGTGATTATTAGTCGATAAAATATGATAAAATATTCGCAGACGGTGTTTGAAATCGTTGACCCAAAAATGCACCGCCGCGGTCGGGCCCAAAGCAATGATCGCCGAGAACGGGCGCGACGGACGCGGAGAAAATAATGTAATCGTCGGCGGCGGCGACCGTTTTCCTCCGAGACCGACCAACTGAAAACATCGCGGTTACCACCCGGCACTGAACTGTAAACATGAAACGGGCGTAGGACCGAAAAACTCGTCTCACATAATGTTATTATTATAATACATTCATTATTATTATGTGTTATTTTGTTACCAAGAATTTTATTTTTGTTTATAAATTATTATAATAAGATTCCAATGAAAATGTATAGGTAGCTAATTGAATCTAAATGACGGCACGGCAGCCTCCAATAATTGGACGCTTTTCAATGCACGGACGACATATTACTGTAGCCCGCTCCATTATAATATATTTACAGGTCAGTGTCACCCAGTCACGAGTAAAGGCGATTTCACACTTCACCGTGATAGTATTGTGACCAGTGATTTCCGACGAAAAAATCGTTTTTTTTTGAAATTCTTGATAATCTTTTGTGCGGTAATAATAATAGTGATTCATATTGTGATCAGTGCATACTGTAATGATGCACTGAATGGTAAGTGCGGTAACTGGTTTAACATATCAGTCGATCGGGATTGGATTCTACTTCCTAGTATATAATATAATATACATACTATGGTATCTACCTACTTATAAACATTGCGGTAGTGTACAACTTACTGACCGCGAGACTTATTACTCAGCCAACCACAGCACCTAATTTTTTTGGAAACCATAGTTAACGTTATTATGGAGGTGTGTGAAGTCGCGTATAAATCCGGGTTTACACTACCACACCATCTCGTCTCGTGTTCCGTTTCTGTACAATAGTATAATATGTTTTAATACTTAGCTATCAAAATATTTGCAACACGTTAATTATAATCAATATTATGTTCAACACTATCCCTATGGGCTATGACATATAGTATGGTAACCGGGAATTAACCTAGTAAATGATGGCTACCTCGATCTACGTATACAATATTGTAACCTCGGTTCATATTGCACACAAAATATACTCGCCAGTGGGTAACCGCGATAATTATACCAGCCGTCATTTGTTCGTCCAATGTCCGCCACTGGCGTTTATTCATCGCGTGCAGTTCGATTTTCGATCGAACCGTTTTCGCGTGTTCATGCGTATTAATTAAACTGTGATGTGCAGTGTGACGAAATTCCGGCGGAACGATTTTTTGTTCATATAGGTATATTATAATAGCGACTCTTAAATTATCTAGACTGAATAGAAATTATTTTAAAATTTCATATTGGATTTAGATCACACTATTTCACAATCCAACATATTTTTCCGAACATAATATATCCATACATAATATTGTATCTGAACATAATGCAAGTAACTCATTCGAATAATACTGTCACACTCATACAGGTGCATGCATCCGGTATTATTGATAAGTCCAAAGCTTTCGAATTGTTGTAAAAACTCGAAATTAACAGGACCCCCAATTATCTGTTGGATCTAATAAGCTCGTTTCTGTTGTCTGACGGAAAACAATATTAATAAATGAGAACTTTTCTATATTTGAACCCATAACAGCTGGTGTTCATCAAGGATCAATACTACTTGGCACTATTTTATTGAATATCTACTCATCGGACGCCATGTACTAATATAACCGTTCTTTCGCCCTTTTTGCTGTCAATGCAACAATCTATACTGAATCTCACAACATAGAAGCAATAATAACAGTCAATTTACAAAATCATTTTAAATATTTTATCATCTTGGTGCAAAAGTTAGAAAATACCAATACATGCTTAAACAATTGTAAACATTTTATTTTGTTTATATAATTCAACCCCCAAGCGGAAAATTTTACAAAATTACATGGAGATACAGTGAAACATAAATTTGTAACATATTTAATGACCAAAGAACAAAAAAAAGTTTAAGTTAAGTAGTTATTATAGAGAGATAAGGAAGCAACGATCGGCGTCGGTACGGCGTGAGGACAGTGTTGATATATTGAAAGAGTCTCGGATGAGACTGTAGTCATGCTGAGGGTGAACTATCCTTAGCAAACACAATAGGTCGGAAGAAACTTATTTTTAACGTGGTCATTACGTATTTGATCTTTGGCCAAGTATGAGTGCCAGAATTCACACCGTATTCGAGGATAGATCGAATCAGTTAGAAGAAAAGAGAACGGAGTGATGTACCTGTTGAGAAGGACTTGGTGATACGCGTGACAAAGCCTAGGATCTTAAGGGCTCTGAATAGGGCTAGTTACTTTAATGTGGTGTTCGACGTTCAAAGACAGGAAATAGATCCTCAAAAAGAAATAGGTACATGTTGAACATCCATCAAAATTATATGGATGGTAGCTGGGGGTATGACACATGGTAAATGTCATGCTGTTGCATTTCAGCATTTGTTTAAGTTGAGCGACAACCCTAGGTGCCGAATCCATCTAGTTTTGTACAGTCTTCGTCATAACCGTATAAACTCTATAGTATATACCTACCCAAGCTAAATTTCAACAATGTACCAATCCATATCGAAAGCCAATAGTCAAGTATCTCAGCGTACCGTTGGACAAAAGATCAACTTTTTGGACGCACCTAACATCTAAACTTCAATTTGCTTATAAAAAACTAGCAATGCTGTTCCCTATTCTAAATAAAAAGTCTACGTTTCAGAAAAAAAATGTTCCCTATACTCCTATACTCCTAAGTACTACGCACACTGCTTACCATCTTAAGATATGCTTGTCCGAAAATGTGCACAAGCCTACTTAAAAAAATTTCAAATATTTCAAATAAAATCTAATAGTAATATTAGTTATTCCATATATTTTAAGAAATCTAACCATATACTAAGATCTCAACATTTCAAAACTCCTAGAAAAATGTGGCAGAAAGTTTCTTTAAGTCCATTCACAAGTCAACAGGTTCAGTGCATTACAAATTACAATTTTAACATAAGATCAACACTCCAAACTCCACTTAAGACTAGAACGTCCTTATAACCTATTTATATATTTTAAACTTCGTTTAAAGTTTAGTATTGAGTTAATAATCACTTAGACACCATTTCATTACGGTTGATATTAATTTTATTAAAAACGCAGTTAGTAAGACGAAATATATTGTAAGTATTCATCTTCCCTAGATATAGATAGTGCAAGCTAGGAATATCCAACTGCATAAAAAATTAAATAAAAAAAATTATAATTGCGAGTCATTTGCGGTCCGAAAAAAACGCGTCGTTTGTTTGTCGAGGACGGAGTGGCAAGGTAAGACCCATACCTATTATTCGCAGGTTCCTTGTAGGGATAAACAGTTAGAATATTCATACGCTTCTACGACCGTTATTGGCACTGGTTACTGTTTAGAATGCATTGTATTTACACATATTATATTATATAGTGTGTGCTATACATATAGAAAATTTTGAAAACCAAAGAGTTAAACCTTGGTAAAATGGTCGCATCATTAGGTACGACTTTTAGAATAATAAAAAATAATACAATATAAATGTATGATACTTCATTTTGAATTATCGTCGCTTCGTTAGATGCTTTTAATATTCATACACAATATAATTATTATATTATAGTTTATAACCTGTACACGTACATATACAGTATAGGTACGTCGTACGTATAACCACATAGGTTATTTGTAATATCCAATAGTTTAACATTGGTAAAATCATTAAAACTGTTGCGTTATGGGTCCATTAATCCTCAGTGACGATGCGTAGCCTCGGGTAGTAAGATATAATATAGGATAGGTGTATCATATAATATATAGGTAATTTAATACATTTATAATTCAAGCTTAAGAATGTGTGAGCTCAGTAAGCACCCTTAGTAACTACCCTGTAGGTATTGTATAAAAAAAAATATTATTATTGAAACCTTGATAGAATATAATATCTACCTACGTTTTAATAAATTAAAAACTAAACAGACATGTTCGCAGATGCTGTATAGTAATCAGAAACCACAGTAACATCCATATCGTTAGTGTAAAAACCACAATAAACCCAATATCCAATAAACTATCTAAATAAGTTATAGTAATACCGTGGGTACCTAGGTATATACCTACTATATTATATATCATATAGGTACACTACTGAATTATCTCATAGTTAGCAATCGTAATTTTTTTCAGTGTATCATTATTGTCTACACCTTCAGACAGCAGATATACGTGTATAATACTACAACAGTCATTGATTATAATATTATGTATGTATATTATTTTATTATTACTGTAGATATCATGATGAATATCATGTTTTATTATAGTATTCGGGTGCATTTATTGAAAATCTATTCAATTTTTGAGAACTCATATTTTTAAGTCGAATTAGATTCAAACTCGAGAAGGTTGTGAGTAGAACCGCTACTATAAATTATTATGAGTCGATGAATGGTTTTATATATTTTTATTTGAAATGGGTTTCTAAATTCGAGCTATAGATCCCGGATTAGGTATATTAAAATAACTGACACGCACAACGGACTTATTGACCTAAAATTGTGCTGAGTATCGCAATTGACAATAATTATTGTTAATTCATTTTGTGAGAAAACCTCTTTATAAATTCACTCGAACTATAGGGTTGAATTTATATAAATTATAAATTAAAATGTATACAATGATATTAGACAGGTCGGATACGGTTGTACCTTTTTCGTTTATAGGTTCGGTGGACAAGGGACAAAAACTAGCTTGACAAAGACCTGGACAATCCCTTTACGCTGAGCTTTGACATTCGTACGATCACAAACTTCACTGCAAATGTGTACAGTACACTGCGTCACGAAGATGATTCTTATCGGCCTATGTAATAGGTATTTATATGATATAACTTGACTGTGGTTATGCAGTGATGAAACAGTTCTAATATAGTAATATAATATGTTAATGACACTGCTAACATTACGTTTATATAATATTCGATTAGAATATTCAGGCGAAAAGGGACTATATAATAACTAATGCAGTAATGCATAGGTAGGTACTTCAGTCTACTATAGGAATCAGAAATGATGTACAAACAGGAAACTCAGTAACATATACAAGTATATTATTATACTACCTATTTATACTTGTAATATTACAATAATAATTCACGAATGCATAAGAGTTAAGGTGCGTTCACATCTTCCTTGTATAAATATTTAATATGTAGATTGTAGGTAATATTATAATGTTGATAACACGTTAGTCACATATAAGTTGAATATATTTAAGTTTACGATATACCTACCTTACGAACGCACCTTTAAATAAAAGTTATTATAGACTTTCAGTTATCTTTGTTACTACCTATCTTAAAAGTATTCTAATAACCATTAACAATATACATTGCTTATATTATAAATATATTTATAATTACAGTTATTCAGTGCTTAAACACAGAAATACACATGAAAATATTATATTTAAGGAAACTATTGTCCATTCTATAATATTATGATAACATCATCATTAAAATATCAAACGATGGTAATAAATAAGTTTGATTAAAGTTCCCAAAGTAAAGCAAATATTTACAATCAAAATCGTTGCAAGATATAACGTACGTCATTATGATGAAATTCAATGTAAGTAACTTAATTCCTATACTCTATATAGATATAGATATTATATATATATATATATATATATTCATTTTTGATAGAATGATATTGTTTGTTCTCTTAGTTTACTAAATCAGTTTTGATTGAATGGGTGTAAAAGTTCTAAAGCGATCATCGCTTTGTTTATGTTTCGTGCCTTGTTTAGAATTTATTCTTTGGAATTATGTAAATGTTGATTACATGAAAGTTTAAAATTCATGATGAGTACACGTTAAACAGTGTGATTTCTATTAATACAATGTTCTAATTTATTCGTTGTCACGTTTTAGTAAACAAATTGTCAGTGTTCGCGAATTGTAAATGTAGACCAATTATTTGCATTAATAAAAAAGTGGGAAACTCGCTCTGCTCACTTCGGTACAGGTAGAAGCCAGTAGGTGTTGAGTGTATCTCACTCTCACATTGAGTAAGTAGCTGTAATGTGTGTGATAAGTCATTAAATATGAAAAACAATTCTGAGTGAAAATGGTCTGTCAGCTTATTTTATTAAGTATATTTTATTGTATGATTTTATTATTAGTAATTTATCATATTATTGGTAACATGGTAGGCTGAAATAATTTTCGATGAAAACGTCAGGTTTACAATATTATTATTTATACATTTTAATAATAGTATGTACTTATATATTTATAATTTACATAATATATTATTATTTATAACTTTTAAATTAAAACCGACCTACCACCGTAGAATTACCAACTGAAAATAATAGGTACTTATGAGGAATTGAGTAGCTAATTTATAAATAACAGTATTTTACACATTTTCAAAATTCTAAAGCAAAGCAAAATAAATATGAATTATGCTAAAAATAATTTACCGGGGGGAGGGGGGTTGAATATAAGCTCCTGATGCCAAAATCAGCTACGGTACTGTTTTGAAGCCTAATGTGTTTTAATTAAAATAATATTTTATAAAAATTTTGAACTTTAAACTCATATAAAAAAAAATGTTGATCACTCATTTATAATATATTTAATATTTAATGTAATATAAATTATAAACAACATACTGCTATAAATACAAATTTCGAGGAACCTATTGTATTAAATTATTAAGGTATTTATTATTCATTTTTAAATAACAATAAACTTAACGAAAAGTAATATATATTTATTCAAAAACTGGTTTTGCGTAAAAATTCACATTTTTCTAAATTTTTTTGAAAAGTAGGAGTATTTTTAAGTTTATCTCTAAAGTAGGTATCATCAAGATTCATTTAAATCGAAAATAATATAGTAATTACAAATAGAATTTAAAAAAAAAAAAACATTTTTACTAACATAAATGAATAAGAGACGTAAAATGCAAGAAATTGTTATTAAATCTTAACAATGTTGAAAAGTATTTATGAACCATTATATAAATTCTAAACTTTGTTTTAAAAACTATATACCTACCTACATTTTAATGGTCAATTATAATAACAGGATATGAGCATTCACTAGCATTCATCGATCATCATATTTTTATTAACAATATTATATTATAACAATTAATACCTTATATAAAGATGAGTACCTACCTATGCATAATAGTATATATATATAGGATCCACGCATTTGTTATTAATTATAATTTAATAATAATCATGATTAGTATTACTAAACAATTTAATATTCTCGTGAATAATAATCGACAACGTGAAAATAATAATTATTATGGTATTTCTGGACTAAAGCCATTTACCCATTGATGTACATACTACATACATACCTATAAATAATTTTATATTATATTATATTCAATTGTAACACACATAATTTAACATAAATTGCAATTTATCTTGTATTCTCTTTAGAAGTCTATGCAATATGCATAATATACTTTTAGTATTATAATACAAATATCGAGTAACTATTGCTTGTATTGTGTAGTAGGTTTTGAGTCTGATCCGTTATAATATTATGTTCGTGTATTTCGAATGCAAGGCCCTATAGTCTATATATATAGTTACTATTCATTCTCGAGTATTGTATAAATATTTCGTTAGTTTTTCACAATTACTTAGGGGAGTACCTATACTAGGATATTCGTACCCCCTACCAAGTCTCAAATTCTCCTCCAAGACCTACTATACAATAGATCAAATGTTCACATGATTGTAAAAAAAAAAA
>WHPZ01545480.1:0-13289 GCA_016617965.1 Macrosiphum rosae | reverse complement strand
ACCAAATTACACGCGGTGTAAAAAATTTCATCAAAATCGGTTAAGTGGTTTAGGAGTCCATTGAGGACAAACATTGTGACACGAGATTTATATATATTAAGATAATGACAAGTGAAAAGTGTACGTATATATAGAAGCTCAAACATATAATGATACGTTACGCGTAACATTTTATTCGATTGAAATTTATAAAAACAAAATTGTTGGACATTTTTGAGTATCATAATATAATTTTTTTAACCGCTTACCGGTTGTCCAGTGGACGTGACATTACAATTTTATTTAAGCGTATGCCATATTATAATATAATATACAATATATACATAATAGTTGTATGTACCACATATAAGCAGCGTACCTACCCAAAGCAATGATGACGAATGCGGAATGACGATCGCTTAACATAACTTTCAAAAATGTATATAACTATATTGCATACGTATGTCGTATACTCGTATATTACAACGGTTTACGGAATTGTTATTTGTAAATCCTGTAGTTATATCTATACTATTGTTGTTGAGCAAAAACAACGATATAATATCATTGGGTAGAGAACTGCTTCTATATTTATGTATTACTAGCTGATCCCGTGCACTTCGTTACCCATTAAAAATGCCAACTCTAAATGAATAATAATATGTTTTTTTATAATATAATAGTTACCATAACAACAATTTTAAACCAATGGCAACCAATAATTATTATTATTATAGCTTTGAAACCCACAGCAACCATTTATAAACAAAAATTTCCATCGGAAATCTCGAAATCCCTGTTTGAACCTAACGGCGGTTTAATACTGTGATATTAAACAGCTGTATGATTTACGTTGCAGACAAAGAATCGTGGTTGTACAGAGTGTTCTGTTCGGGTGGAGTGAACCCCAAGGACCCTGGAAATCCCCGGGACAACCCTGACAACGCGATAATGGTTTGGTGTCGAGATAGTCTGGGATGGGCGTTGAACCAGTGGTACGTGAAGATAATGGTGCTCTTGGTGTTCGCTGGATACCTGGCGGGTGCGCTGTACGGCACCACTACCATCCAAGAAGGACTACAGAGGAGAAAGCTGTCCAGGGCCGACTCGTATTCCATCGAGTTCTACGACAGGGACGATTTTTATTTCAGAGAATTCCCGTACAGAATCCAGGTAAGAATAACATAAATTACATACATATATACTATGGACAATCGACATTAACATATTATAATATGTTATTATGGGTATAGGTATACCTACATTTATAAACCTTTATATTATACAAAGTATAAACATTTACGCATATAACAAAATTCACAATCCAATCAAATGTATTCATAGGTACCTACTATTGAATATAATTCACACTTGACTCCGTTTTATCTGTGAAAGTTCTTCTACGCGTTTTATTCAAATGAATAAATAAATTATAACTATTATTATTATTATTTATTATATTATATGTATTTAGGACTTGTATTTAGATTTTAGACACTTGATATTTTAGGGGAGGCTAAAATTATAAGAAAAATATACATAAAGTGACTATAAAGTACAAATTATTGAAATTTGAAACCATTTGGGCCCGCGGAGTAGATATGGCCACTTGTCATCGGGATCTCTTTCGCTAAGGAATTTATTGAAATATCAGTACAACAATAAACAGTGTACGGGTATACAATTAACTGTATTTTATTAGTTCGTAATTAGGTAACACTGGGTGTAACCTATAACCTCATGAACTAATAATTCAAGGTTCCGGGACTAAAATAATAAACTCACGTGACGGTGACGTGTATCATATTAATATGTTATGTAGATACGATGAGGGACGTTTGTACTGATATAGTTATATAAATTATAATTACACGTGCGTGGTTGGAGAAGTAAGAAAACGATAATTTTGTCATCAATGTCGACTTGTTTCAAAAATCTTTAAAATAAAAAAAAAATGTCAGGGTTGAAATTTTTAACGTCGAGTCCTATATAATAACACCACGAAGTAGACGCGTGTACCATGTTATTATCCTTATTAGGTTGTAGCCGATAGGTAGATATTTTGAATAAACAACCGAGAGTAGGATTGCAAATATAAAACTAGTGTTATAATTTAGTAGATAATTTGCTGTTGTAAAACCACTGCAGTCTGCAAAAGTATTTCAAAAAACCGTTCGGCTAAGAAGCCGTGAAACTGCAGCAGACAAATATAATAAATAATTCCGTATAGTTCATACATATATATAATTATGTATTTATGTAGTTGAACGATGGTGATTGGTGACTCAAAGAACCAGATATTTTTTGCTCTTAGTCTTTTTTATACAATTTTAAAAAATACCTTATGAAACTTCGGTTCGGCCCCTATAATAACTCCTTTGTTATTGATTTGTTTATTCCGGGATTAGCCTTGCACATTTTTGCTATTTATAATTGTAAAATACTGGCACTATCAAAATCTTGTTTTAAAAAATTGTAGGTTCTAACTTTCACAGGTGTGTCATACAGATCAAATGCCATACCATAAACCGTAAAACATGATGTCATTTATGAATTTATTTCTTAACGGATAATTGGAAGTTATTTTAAAGATCCTATTGTAAAACGGCTCAAGACCTGATTTTAATTTTTTTGTTTTCAATTAATTAAAAATGCAATTTATTTAGTAAAATTTTAACGTTTTGGTTTTTTACACTTTATCTTTCTAAAAAAAAAAATTTTAATCCATTAAAAGATGGCTTTACAAATCGGAAGCACGTTTTAGGGTTTATTCATATTATGAAAGTTGATCGATGGCTGTTAAACTTTGTATGACGATAAGACATATAGCGAGATAAAAAAACGACTAAACATAATATTGTGTCCGCGAAAACCAGGTGTACTGTACCTATATAATTAAACTACCCATATATTATTACTCAGTACCCTGTACCTACATATTTTTGAATTCTGTTTGCGGGACATGAAACTAAACTATTGGACCTTCAATCTCCAGCAGAGAGAATTCTAAAATATGTATAGCTGGCCATAGGGCACTAAGTATTGTAGGTAACTGAGTGTATAACTAGAGTGTATCCAGTTTTCGCGGACAGACGATATATTAGGAAAGTTTTGTTATCAGCTGTTAGAAAATATCAGTTTATTAAAAATTTCAAAATTAAAATAGAAACTACATATTATTATATAGTTATAGTAGTACAATAGAGTACCTATTTATAATCAATGATAATACTAATGTATGTATATAATACCATTTTACAGGTAATAATTGCCGGGGAACTGGACTATTGGGATGTGGACGTGCAAAATGAAATAGAGAACTTGACCAAGACTTTCGAGAATTCGACGTTTATATCTAGTCCACTGTACACCGAGTCTTGGGTACGGTCGTTCGTGAATTACGTGAATCGAAACCAAGAGGAGCTCAACGTGACCATCGACACACGTGAAACGTTTTTGCAAACGCTGAACGACGTACGTATTGAACGTCTCCGTATTATATATTTATATAACATATATGGTTTCGAACAGTCGACTTGGGTACTTATATCGCATCGTCTTGCTTTTACGCGCTTTTAGCTGTGGCTGTTCAAACCGAATCCGTTCTCGTTGGATGTAAAGTTTAACGACGACGGTACCAAAATCGTGGCTTCTCGATTCATGATACAGGCGGTAAATATTAGCGACGGAAACATGGAAAAAGACATGGTAAGAGAACTGCGGAAAATCGCACACGAATCTCCGTTGAACGTTAGCGTATTCCATCCATACTTCGTATTTTTCGATCAGGTAAGATTATACGCATTATAATAATATCAGTACCTATATTTTACCTTTACCTGTACACAAACTGCAATATTAGATTCACGTAAAAATCATTTTAAATCATAATTGTTTTCCTCGTAGACAATACCCATAACCAAACGTGTAAAATTTCTTCGCTTCACACAATTATTATGATTAACCAGGATTATAAATAAATTTTCCAATTTTCCATAACTCATTAAATGATTACGCCAATGGAAACGTTGCACCGAAGCAATATATTTTCTTAAAATCGAACGTACCTACTTCAAGACTAAAACAATCAATTTGTTTTGCGTTATGTGCGTCGGTGTGCCCTAGCATTTGTTGTCAATTTTATATTGTTTTCGGTGGGATTTGTTATTATTTTAAACGGGATTCGGAAGCAATAGCAATACTAACTATACATAACTACCTACCTAGTTGAAATAATAACAATAACAATTAACAACTATCAACACAAAAAAATCAATATTATATAAAAAGTTTTCCAAAACATCCACCTATTGTACCTGTCCATACCAACATGGGTAATGATTTTTTTTTTTGTCTGCGTCCCGCGCAGTTCGAACTCGTTAGGCCCACGTCGATCCAGTCTATGGTGGTGGGCGGGGCTACGATGATGCTGATCTCTTTCCTGTTCATACCGAATGTGCTGTGCTCCCTGTGGGTGGCCTTCTCCATCGTGTCCATCGAGCTTGGCGTGGTCGGCTACATGGCCCTATGGGGCGTCAACCTGGACACGATATCCATGGTGAACCTGATCATGTGCATCGGGTTTTCCGTGGATTTCACAGCGCACATATGCTACGCGTACATGTCGTCCGGGGCGACGAGGCCCGCTGATCGGGTCCGGGAAAGCCTGTACGCGTTGGGGCTGCCGATCATGCAGGGCGCGATCAGCACTGTGCTAGGCGTGTCGGCCCTGATACTGGCCGGCAGCTACATATTCATGGTGTTCTTCAAGATGATCTTCCTGGTGATCGTGTTCGGCGCCCTGCACGGCATGATCCTGTTGCCCGTGCTCCTGTCGCTGTTCGGCCCGGGCGCGTGCGGCGGTGGGTCGCGGAAAGCCCGCCGCCCGTCATCGGCGGTGGACGACTGCAGCAAGTCGGCGGCACAGCTTGCCGGTGGCAACAACAACAACGGCGTCGCCCGCGGACCGTACTGCATACCGCATCCGTCGCTGCTGCAGCCTGACTTTGGCGAAGTGGACAGGCGGTACCGCGGTGGTGCGTCTGCCAACAAGCCGTACGCCACCAACCCGAGGCCGGACAAGGACATGGGCCTGGGCACGTCGGAGGACTCGAGTGAGAGCAGTTCGTCGAGGTCGCAGCGGCGCCGGTTGAGGGAGGCGGCGGAAGACGAGGCGCAGCGCCGCAAGTACCTGGACGGCTGGCGGAAGGCCACAGGCCACTCGATACCGATGACGCCAGCCAGGCCAGCCGGTTACGGGCCGCCGGCCGCCAATAACGGCACCGGTTACGGTCAACGGCATTCCGGTGGCGGCGCCGACGGTTACTACAACGGTAGGCCGGCCGGGCCCGGCTATCATCGCGACGAACGACAGTACAGAAACGACGGCCGATATCATTAGAACCTGACTCGGGCGGCCGTCACGTGCCCGTGTGTGATTCAACGCTTTCGGTATTTCCTAATAAGACTCCGCGCCGAACGCCGTGGATTTTTTTACAAAACACGACGGTTTTGTGTTTCGTGTAAATATAAATTAACGTTGCCAGTGATTTCTCGTTGGCATAATATTATTATTGCACAACGAGAATTAAATATTATAATATAATATTTTAAATGAACCAAACAATACATGAGGGGTGGTTTTTTTGTGACCGACTTATGTGCTCGTAGTCATTATTGTTTTTCAAATTGCTCAAAAGTAAAACTTAAAAATAATATCGAACCTATCAAGTAGGCGGTATGTATAAATATTAACAGTATTATAAATTATTATAATGATCATAGTTAATTGTTAAAGTTAATTTTAAGGCACATGTGGACGTTACCTACAATTATTTTAAGTTTAACATATTATTATTTTTTTTATGTATTATTATTTTATTTTTGTAAACATTATATTAAAATAAACATTGTATTCATAAAAAGTATCAATAATAATATATCAGCTATAATAGTGATCTTAAAGTTATTATCTTAACCTTTTATAAAAAATATAATCAGTTCCTTGACAAATTAGGGTTTTAATTTATAACTACTCGCAGTAAAGGCGCTTGTATTAAACATAATAAAAGTACCTACCTATTCTATTTATCCATGGTTGTAACAGGGGTTTAAAATAGATTAAAGGTAAGAATTAATAACTCGGATGTTTGTATTTACAATAATATAATATTAAAAGAAATTCATTTTTTAATATAGAAATAATTAGTCTTCTAATTTAGGATCTAGCTACTTAAAATACTTTGAAGCTAAAAAAATCTGTATTAGGTAAATAATTCAAAAATATAAAGTTTGTTTACAAAAACTGTATTTTGATTTATTGTTCTTCGGGTCCACTATAATTTGGAGATGTTGGAGAATAGCTGGGTGAAGATGGAGAATAATTTGGACTCCCAACACCGGGTGAATATGTTGGTGATGTGGGAGAGTACCTAAAATAAAATTGGTTTTTTTTTATAAATTATACAACATATGAAAATAGAGTTAAAAGTGTTATTATAAATGTATTATTGTCAATATTTATCTTACCTGGGACTTGCTAATGAGAAGTTAGTAGGCGAGTAAACTGGAGAACTGGGGCTGTAAGACTGGTTGTACTGTGTAACTCCAGCATTTGGTGTATGTTGCACAGAAGATGGAGAGTATGACGCATTTGATGGCGAATACATTGGACTGGTTGGAGAGTATGTTGGACTAACAGCAAGAGAAGGCGACGTGGGTGAATATTTGTAATTGCTGGCACCCGATGTAGCACTAGGAGTATAGGAAGGTGAAGATGCTGTATATTGTGGTGAGCTTGGGCTATATGATGGCGAAGTTGGGCTATAAGATGGCGATGTAGGGCTATACCTATTAAAGTAAATTACATTTTAGTTATTGACACAAAGTAACTACAATTAATATAAAATAATAAAAACCACAATATATAATTAATGATTAAAATTAAAATTAAATATTCATAGATTTTGGGTGCTTTTTATAAATTATTTTTAATATTTAGAATTTGACTATAAAAAGGTTACTTACGATGGAGAAGTTGGACTATACGATGGAGATGTTGGACTATACGACGGAGACGTGGGACTGTATGAAGGACTGGTAGGGCTGTATCTGAAATAAAATAAAGTTTATTATAAATTATTTTAAGCTTTTGTGTGTTTACATACAGAGTATATTAGTACAAGTACAGATTTCACAATGAAGTAATAAAAATAAGCGTTGCTAGTTGTTACAATAAACTTAATTTTAATTGACTTACGAGGGAGATGTAGGGCTGTATGATGGAGAAGTAGGACTGTATGATGGAGATGTTGGGCTATACGAAGGCGATGTTGGGCTATACGATGGAGATGTTGGGCTATACCTAAAAGAAAGATAAAAATTATAACTTTTAATTTTGTGAAATAATTTTTAAATACATACGATGGACTTGTTGGTGAATATGAAGTATGAGAGTAGGATGGACTTGTAGGCGAATATGATGGACTGGTTGGAGAATAGTTGTAGTTAGGCGACATAGAAGAGTATTTTGGAGTATTTTGTTGTGTGGCCGAATATTGTGGACTTGTTGGTGAATAATTAGTAGGAGTCATAGATGGTGACATAGAACCAAATTGTGGGCTTGATGGATAATTGTAGTTGGGTGACATCGAACTAGGACTAGGCACATATGGACTAGTGGCCATGCCTGGAGATCCGGGACTACCCGGGGTTCCTCCACTTGTCATCCAAAATGGAGATGTTCCACTAGCTTCACTTGATCCAGCTGGAGAGAACCCTGGTCCACCAGGAGTCATACCAGCTTCTAAACCTGTAAATAATTTAAAGGTTAATGGAATTAATAGAAGAAAAATAATTACTTTTAAGTGTCACTCTTACTTGACGACCAGCTATTTTGATAAACTGGTGTGGAAGTTTGATCCCAGGGTGTCATAGCAGGAGACATTGATGGTGTTCCAGCAGCCATAAACATACCACCAGCACCCATACCCATGTAACCATTATCCATTGGTATTTCTATACCATCCTTAGCCTTTTCAGAATCCAAAAGTAAATCAAAACAACCTAATAAAGACATATTATACATATTACATTAAAATATACTGTATTTCTTTATTTTTATTAAATTAAAATAACCAAATGATTTACCTGTTCCCATTCTAGGCAATTGTCCCATAATTATATTCTCAGACACTCCTCTCATTGGATCAACTTCAGCATGTGCAGCTGCATCCAACAACACATCAACCGTTTCTTCAAATGAACATCTATGTATATAAGCACAAATTATTATTAATGAAGTTCAATAATTAAATTGAAACATAATAATTTATAATATTATATGAAAGAAAAATGTTACCTCATCAAAGCTCCAGTATCTTGTCTGTTAATACCATGTCGAGTAATAGCCATCAAGTGACCTTTAGCTGTCATTACGTCACACAACAATGCCAAATGGCGATAATTTACATACAGACCATAAAAGTTCAATACAGTGTTCATTTCTTTTTCTACAGACTTTCGTACAGCTTCAATGCCCAAGACCTGAAATTCAAGACTTGCATTAATTAAGTTTGTTTTTAGTTTCAAATTTTAATTTAGCAATTTAAGTTATTAATTATTATATTTAGTATTTACCGAAAATATTTCACAAATATCATTCGAAAATGTTCTCACAGGATCAACATCTCTTTCACTCAATACTTTCATTAAACTAGTACCATCAGTTTCCAACAACCAATCAGCAATTGCTTTAAACTCTCCAGTATCAGTAATGATTATTCTTTTTTTGGCATCTGTTTGAGGCAAATGCATGTACACTTTTGCTATGGCTTCTATACCCTATGAATTGGGGAAACAAACATAAAAAAATTACAATTTAAATTCAATTTATTCTAGTACCATTATTTCATACTTGTAAGGTCATATCAGACAACATATTTGCTTCAATACATCTAAGGAACATGTCATCTTCCATTTTATCAGCAGTATCTTCATCATCACCTCCGTTCATTTTTCCGTCCTCACCGTTCATTATGCGTATGCGTAGGATTAATTTATCGGCATTGTCATCATTGAATATACAATTGAGATCATCACCAAAACCTGCATTGATCTTTTCAGATATTGCTTCCATTGTTAATTTTTTATCTAAAAAATAAAAAATATATAGTTTGATAACCTAAAAAATAAATAATTATTAATATTACCAGTCATTCTTTTTCTATCTAATTCAATACGTAACAACCATGGTGAAATCCTTGATGGATCAAAGTCAGGCATTTCATAATAAACATTTACAAACTCCTGATCTTCTCTAATAACTGTATTTTGAGGATCAGGATCATAATAAATAGCAGTGTTGGCTGTAACTTTTCTCAATGTAGTATGCTCAAGGCGGCACAGTACATTTTTAGCTTTTTCTGCATCTCTAGCAGCTGCTCCGGTCAAAAATACAGTCAAAGATGGTGCTTTTGGCTTTTTACTTATGTTGATGATTTCCTACAATTGTATTTATCAAATATTAATTATTAAATACATTTCAAAAAATAAATAAATTAATTATTTACCTTCAATCTAGGCACTCCAAGAGTTACATTCTTTGAAGATACACCAGCAAAATGGAAAGTATTCAACGTCATTTGAGTTGCTGGTTCTCCCAAACTTTGAGCAGCCAATGCTCCTACCATCTCTCCAGGTTGTGCCTGAAAAAAAATATTTTATAGAATGGCATTAAGTATATACTATATTTAACAGGAAACTTTACCTGAGCTTGTTTAAATCTATTTTCAATTTCTCCAATTAACCATTCAAATGCTTCAGATGATAAACGAAATCTTTCTGACACTAGCTTAGTACAAAGAGTGGAACGCACCAAGCATTGAAACAATAATGTAGCATTATGGTTTGCTTTTTTGCTCAACTCATCTCCACCAGCCACAATAACACACTTGTCTAACAATTCTTTGACTCCTACAGTTACATAAAATAAAAATACAAGACTTGCAGTTTAAAATATATATCATATACATACGTACCATTTATAACTTTGACTGGATTCAAGTCTGTTTGCCCTCGTTTGTTAATATGAAAAATTTTTTGTACATTCCAAATCATACGTTTTAAATTACATGGTAATACCACTTTGCTTTCTCCTGAAGGAAAAATTTCTCTTAGAGTATCTCTATCGGTAGTTAATTGCTCCCATTCTCTTTCTAATTCAGTTACACTGTCATTGCTACCAGTCAAGTCTTTTAACACGTCTTCACTAAATATTTTCCTCATGTGTCTCTCATTTGATACATCGAACTTAAACTCGGCCTCAAATTTCTTGTGTGATGGTTCTATAGTGGCAATACTCTGGAACTCTACAGCCTCACCACTAAGACCATCTTCACCATAACGCAACTGAATCAACTGACCAACCGAGTTACGAACAGTTCCATCATAGTGAACCATAACTGACTCCATAGCTTTTATCAAACGTCTTTGAATATAACCTTGTAAAAGATGTTATAAATATATATGTATTCAAATATAACTAGACATTTTTATGCAGATAAAATCTTACCAGTTTCAGCAGTTTTTACAGCAGTATCAATAAGACCTTCCCGACCACCCATAGCGTGAAAGTAAAATTCTGATGGTGTTAAACCAGCAAGATATGAATTTTCAACAAACCCTCTAGACTCTGGACCATAATCATCTTTAATGAAATGTGGTAGTGTGCGTTTACGAAAACCGAACGGTATACGCTTGCCTTCCACATTTTGTTGTCCAACACAAGCAATAACCTAAAAGCCAACCAAGTTTTGTTTAAATAAAAATAATAATTTAATAGCAATATACCATACCTGAGAAATATTAATATTAGAACCTTTAGCTCCTGACACAACCATAGCTTTGAGATTGTTGTATTCAGTCAAAGATTTCTTAGCAGAACCTCCAGTTTTGTCACGAGCATCGTTTAAAATTCTATTTACTTGATTTTCAAAAGTTTGACGAAGAGTATTACCAGGCGTTGGCTCAAGATCCATATTATGAGCTTTTTGTATAACTTCAATTACGTCTTCCTTGGCTTTTTTAATAGCTTTTTGAATTTCCAAATAAGTTTGAGGATCAGCAATAGTATCACCAATACCAATAGAATGACCTATGTTGGCAATAAAAAATATAGTTAAAAACATAATAAAAATATAATACAATATTAGTATTTTACCTTCATATAAAAGCCAGTTATTAACCACAGTCTGAATATTACCATAGAACCGTCCACACACTTCATGCCCCAATTCCAAAAAACAAATATGGAGTAATGACCCAGCTGAAGTACCTAAGGTACTCTTACACAATATTCCCATCACTAGTTCACCATGTTCAACCATTACCTAGAAATTAATAAATTAAATAAACAAAAATATTATATTATAATTAAACCAACAGTTAATACTAAAAAATAGTATATTGCAATAGTAGAAATAAAATAAGAAAACTTAGTTAATGAAAAAAAACCAGTCACAAATACTTAGGAAATTATATTTCCAATTGAATTCAATATAGTAAAATAAAATCAATTAAGTAAAAATAGTACTTAAAAATATTAATGAACAAAATAATATGTGAATCATTTTTTCAATAATACAAATTTGAAACTAGTCATATTACAAAATTAGTATTGTTTTCAAAGAAAATTGTATGTATACATTTTAAAGATAAATTTACAAAACTTATTAATTAAATTAGCTATACCTTTGTATCACCGGGTGATATCCATTTATAAGGTCCATTATCTTCTTCATCAGGGTGAGTAGAATGAGTACGTATCAAGTTGACATTTCCAGGTATAATCAGAGAGAAAAGTTGTTTACCAGTCCACATTGGTTTAGGTTTAAGAATACATGGAGTAGGCATTTTTCCATCCCAAATTGGTAGATGCATTAATAAATTCATCATTTGTTCCTAAAAAATAATTTCAAAAAACAAAATGGCATTATAAGACAATTAAAAAAAATATGCCAAACTATATACTCGTATTATACTCTGTTTCAAATAAAAGTAACAGTGGTGATTAAATGATTTAGTCATTAGGGGGGGGGGGCTGATTTTTTAACATACACTATTTGATCGTTAAAAATATAATTTATGGTTACTGATAATACTTTTATATTATAATATAAAGAACAATCTTTTTTTATGTTCAAATTTTCTGACGACACTATTGAACTTTTTTCCAATTTTTTTTACAGAGATGTTGCAAATACTTTCCTGAGTGTCACCACGATGTCAAACAATTTTTAGTTTTTTGCCTGAGAGGGGATGAGAGGGGGTGTACTGTATTTAAAAGTTCCAGTATTTTTGCATGTCATTTAATAATTTAACAATTTTTTTTCAAAAAGTTGTTTCAAATACTCTTCAGTGACCTATTATGTCCTAATAATAATTTTATTGTTACTTAAGAAAATTAAAATTCTGTAGTTTAAGAAGCCACAATTTCATCATTTCAGCACTGAATTAAACTAATCCGTTTTTATGTTTAACATATGCCTTTAATGTGTATTGTTTGCGATAAATGTACATGCACAGATTGTATTATAATCGTTTACGCACTCTTTCGTAAATAAAGACTGGTCAAAATGATAAACTACAAATTAACATAAATTTTATTACATAAATAGTTTTAATATTATTTAAATACACGAGTTGTATGGAAAACACTGATCATTTTATTTTTATACCACGGTCCACGTAGTCCTCGCTGGGTTATATAATTTGAGTTATTGAAAAAATGTAGTTTCAACTTTTACATTATTATAAGTTTATAACGATTAGTTATATGACTTTATCTATTATTGAGGCATACCAACCCACCAAAAACATATATGTAAAATGAGAGCCAAGTACAATACTATAATATATGCCTTGGTTGTTGTCTTCGACGACAAAAGAAGTGAGATCTAAATGGGTGCCAAGTTAAGATAACATATTGAAGCGTAAGGTCTGACTTGGCTAGTTTTCATATACGAATTATTATTAAGTACCTACTAAAACAGTAATGGAAGAGTGAAGATGATTTTCCGAAGAATAAAATAAGAACTCAAAGCTTTAGAGCTTGTGAATGCTATATTATAATTTGTAGCCAAGTCAGACCTTAGGCTTCCATATATTATCCTGACTTAGCACCCATTTAAATCTCACTTCTTTTGTCGTTGAAGTCAACAACCAAGGCATATATTATAGTATTGAACTTGGCTCTCATTTTACATATGTTTTTGGTTGGATATCATTACTTTTTGTATGTAAATTATTATAAC
>WHPZ01545457.1:0-12983 GCA_016617965.1 Macrosiphum rosae | reverse complement strand
CGGCGAAACAAATTGCTTGGTTTTCTTCCCCTCTGTTTAGGGAGACAGACTTGAACTTGAAAGATGCCGTTTGGAAGAAGTCTTCGACGGTGAAGAGCCAGATTTCAAATTTTACGATTGTAAAACTACAGAAAGCGGTTAGAGAAACACGTGACGTCGTGACCGAAGTCGCGCGATAAGCGAGTGGAACATAATTACGTGTGATAGTCATACGTGCTAGTGCTATCGTCTTAACGGTTGGCGACGAACTGTAATATAATATTAATATGTGAATAAATCTAATTTACGTATAGGTACACAACATATTAAGTAATTTAAAAAAGTACTAAAAATAAAAGTACAAAAATAATATATTGTACAATCTGATTAATAAACATTAAAACTCAACACCACTAAAACTAAAATTTAGTTGTCTATCGTCAATTTAATTAAATTGTGCCTCGTTCACTTTAAAGTACTTAAATTAAAGTCTTAATAAACTGTACTTAGGTATTTAACTATTCATTAATTGTTCATCATGCGTGATAAGTGTAATACATATGTAAGTACGATAAGGTACTAGATTCTAAGTTCTTATTATATGGATCAACGAAATTATCTTATAGTTTAATATGAAAACTAATTCATCTAGATTCTAGAGAGTAAAAAAATTCACAAAACGTGATAAATGTAATTTAGTTATCATATTTTAATCTATAATAATCAGCTAGGTAATTAAAAAAATAGGTAAGTTATTAATGTCAATAAATCACTGTTATGGATATTGGATGTAGGTATTCTAAATAATTTTTGTCGCAATGTAATTGCCAATGTAATACAATACTACAATAGGTTATAGGTACCTACACAACTATATAGTGATGTATTTTAATAACTATTAAGTGATAAAACGCAAAATGGTTGATTAGGAATTCTAAAATAAAAATGTTCCTAGGTACCTACAAACCGTAAAAGGTAAAACCCATGAAGGTATTAGGTAATAAATGAAACTAGATAATATTTAAGGAAACAAAATATAGATGTGAATATGTGATAATGAACACTTAGGTACCTATTTAATATAACTTTGCTCTCGCGCGCTTATATTCACATCTAAGTGTAAAAATAAGTGTTGATTAATGTCGGTGTACATTTGACATTTTAAAAGTAATGATTCAAAAACCATTGTAATTACTTAAAAATTATTCCGAACAGATCATGTTAGTACTAAAGTGCAGAACCTATACTCTGTTCAAGTTAAGACACGTAGACGTAGTTGGCGGCCGGCTTGTGCGCAGGTGCGTGGCAATATTACACGGCAGCTGGCAAGTATACAGATAGTTGACTGGGTGGTGGAAAAACGGGTGTTGCCTGAAACGTAGCCGACTACGTTTCTTAACTTGAGTCTTGAAGTGACTTCTTGAACAGAGTATACTTAAAGATTAAAGTGCATATCCATGTTATTTTTGAAATTATAAGAGCTCATGAAAATTACTTCGGAGATTTTATAATATGATAGTTGATTAGGTATTTTTATAAATGTGACAAAGGGTTATATAAAAGTCAACAATCTACTAAATCAAAATATTTGAAATCTTGAGGATTACTTACTATTTTATGAATTAACAAAATATGATTCGTTTAATTTTAATACAATTAGGTGTTTATGTAGTAAATGTCAATGTTTTTTTTCACATTTATATAATACTAGCTGGATCATAACAGACTTCACCTGCGAAAAAATGAACAGTATAAAATGCGGCACTATATAAATATAACCATTCTAACCATTATTAAATATACAGGTGTATCAATATTTTGGTGTCAGTCTATCAGCTACAAATTACAATAGTCAATATTCTACAACCATAGTTTGTAATAACTACAACCAAGCATACAATCAAATACGTACCTATTATTACAATTTCGGGTTATAACTTATAACATTATAAGACACAAGTAAGTAATAACTTGATGATAAATTATATAGGTAGTATAAGTGCAAGAGTACATTGGTTGATAATATCATATTTTTAAAATTTGGCGCTCATTTCGTTTGCAGTATCATCCTCTAGTAACAACATAGATATATGCCGTTTGTAGGTTATGTATCAGAGGCAAGACAATCAATTATTTAAAAACTATTATAGTAATATAGTATATTAATTTTTATTTAGTATTATTAGTTATTACACAAAAACTTCGTAGGTAATCGGTAACCGTATTAATTATTAAGTACACGGTATAGAATCATCAATTTATTATTTTTTTTTTATACAATATTAGCTCATTTTGAAAACGTTACAGCATTCTAATTCCTCTACCAAGTTTGCATTTAGTGATCAGTTTTTTACTAACCATGTCGGCTCAATGTGAGAAAGTAAATTCTACTAGTCCATCCTGCGAGTTTGGTCCTAAATTAAAGCTGTTGCGGTCCAATGATCAGGTCCGGGAACTGCAGACCATACTTAGAGACAAGTAAGTTTGTGGTACCGATACGAATGCATTTATGGAACTAAGCGTTCGTACGGTCCACAGAAACACAAGTCGAACGGATTTCAAATTTTATGCTGATCGTCTAATTCGTCTTGTCATTGAAGAAAGCTTAAACCAGTTACCATTTGATACTTGTATGGTTATGACGCCTACCGGTAATTACTACAAAGGTACCAAATATCAAAGAGGTAACTGCGGTGTCAGTATTGTGCGTAGTGGAGAGGCTATGGAGCAAGTAAGAATTTATTAATACTTCCAGAAACCTATTGGTATTTTTATCATTGTTTGATTGTTTAGGGTCTGCGAGACTGTTGTCGATCGATACGTATTGGTAAAATATTAGTAGAGTCAGATTCAGATACCCATGAAGCTCGTGTAGTTTATGCTAAATTTCCTCATGATATAGCTGATAGGAAAGTTTTATTAATGTATCCAATAATGAGTAAGTAATGCATTGATGACATATTACCCAGACAACACACATTATAATACATTATTTTTAGGTACTGGAAATACTGTTATTAAAGCAGTAAATGTGTTAAAGGAACATCGAGTTGCTGAAGACAATATAATTCTATCAAACTTATTTACTACACCTATTGCTGCTCAAACTATTACCACAGCATTCCCATTGGTTTGTTTTATTTCTTAATAATCCTTATAAATCTTAGATTATCAGTATTTATTAAATTATTTGTATAACTTTTATGCTTAGATGACTATACTAACATCAGAACTTTATCACATCGCGCCCAACCATTTTGGTCAAAAATATTTTGGTACTGATTAAATATGTTATTTAATTTATTATTGATATTTGCACAACAATACATTTTTGGTGAGTAAGATTTTTACCATGCAAATCATAATGTGACCAATTTAAACAGACTTGATTATACATTTTTTTTTCAACAATTTTTCCTATCGGTCAATTTTAATCATAAGATACAACCTAAGAATGTCTTATAACTTTGTTTCAAAAAAATTTTGTTATTGTTATTACATAGATAGGTAAATAATTATAATTTTGTTCTAAGAACTTATATTTCGACTGAAATGTATTCAATATAAATCTGTTTATTTACAGTATTCAATTTGAATAAATGATTTAATTTTTAAGTTATTATTATTTTAATACATTTTACCAATATTTTACTAACTGTAAGAAATTACATTGCTATAGGTTGTACATTTTATAATGGAAATTTATCTTTGTTGGTACTTGAATTATGTAATTTATTCATCCATTCTAAAACACCTAATTTTCACCATAATGAACCAAACTACTTTTTTGGTTAACCTAACCTTAAACCTTTAATATCTTAATTTGACCTTGTATATTGTATATTATGGTATTTACATTAATAAATGCAAGAATTTAAATGTGATTTGCAAATACTTCAATGTTAAGTGTCAACACAGTTATAAATAAAATGTTATTTTGTTAACATTAAAAAATATTATCTTTTGTCCGTCTAAGATGTGTTTAAACAAATAAAAAAAAACTGTATAGTTCATAACATCATTGAATCACTAAAATAGTGTTTTATACAATATTTTTAAGCATAAATAATTATAATATTATATACTTCTGCTAAAACCTCAAGATTTTGGTCATTATTACCAATTTTTTTATATTTACCAAGGAAAATGGGTGTTACCGTTGATTAATTGAACTATGTTTTTAGTTTTATGTTAAACTTATACTTCTTGTCATACACTAAATAACACTTTAGATAGGCAATACCAATTCAATAATTTTGCTCATTGTTTTAATTTGGAATTAATTCACTAGTGACACATGGCTGAAGGAGACTAGTAGATACTTATTTCCCACCTCCTGCCAAAATGTGCCACTAATGAATCAAATCCAAATTAAAATTAATAAATAAATTATTGCATTGGTATTGTCTATCTACAGTGGTTTTTAATCTATTGTATATACCTATTAAACAAATAATAATAGTTTTTAAAGCTAGTAAATTTAGTTAGTGTTATTTAATTAAGAATTATTATGTACAGGTTTATAACAGTTTAATTAATATCCTATGTAATGAATAATATAAAATGTCATGTTATTTTTCTAATCTGAAAATATAAATCTCATAAAATAATCTATTACTTTTAAGAACAGTGTATACAAAAAAAATTTGAATATTTTTAGTAGGACTTTAACTTTAATTTATTGGTATGAGCAAAAAAAAAAAAAATACAACCAATATAATAATAATATAATATAATTCATAACAGTGTTAAAAAAGTGAGGATAAATTATCCATCCAGGATATACAAAAATGTAATAAAAATATTTTTGTACTTTTTTCTTAAACATTTAAGTAAATACCATTAAGGTTTTACTAGTATTAATTTAAATCCTATGTTTTAATTACTACTTTGGATATATTAGCCTAATATCTTAAAGATAATTCAAAACATATTATGCATAAGTATCAGACATAAACCAACTCTATTACATGGTGCCTAAAATATCTAATTAATATTAAAATTTGATTGATGGAGAATGTAAAAAATATTTATCTATTTTAGTACTTAGGTATCAGGTACTAGCTTAATATAGTTGCAGCACGGCTGTCAATTTTTGGAAAAAGTGTCCCTGACAAAAAAATTGGTGGGTGGGTAATGCCTTTCTATACATTGGGCAGTTGTCAGTTGTCACTGAATGAGTTTTGAGTGTAACTACATTTCAATATCAGTATTTCAGGAGTAGGTGGGTTGAAAAAATATTATTGTCCCATGAATAAAAATTGTTTACGCCACTACTGAACTTATTATTATTTATTTATAGTCGTCTTATACAAGTTTATATAGTGCATAATGTAAGTGAATACAAGTTACAAGTAACTCTATTTTAGGTATCCATCTATGAGTTACATTTATTCAGAGTAACCGGTTATAAGTTACATTATAAATCATACGTTACAAACAAATAATCATATATTAATTGTACAATAAAACAATCTATAAAAAAATGTAATATAAAACATTACTTATTACAACATTCATACTAAAACTAATAATTTATTCAAGATTTGATATACACATTTAGCAGTATTTTAGTAAAAATATTCAAATTCTTTCGTCAGATCCATTACTTTTTTTTTTTTTTTTTTTTTTATTGGATTTAGGCTTCAGCAACTGAAGTCATTAGTCTGTAAGGGTGGTAGGGTTGATACGGCAAGGTTGGAACGGTTGGTATGGTTGTAAACACATGTATGTGTAGCAAGGTTTTTGTACACTACGAATCCGGGTAGTTGTTTTCAAATACATTGCCTAAAAAATATTATTGAATGTTATAATATTATATTGTTTTAATGTTATATAACATGGTACTTGCTGGTTATCAACCTACCTCTAAAATTATTAAACACTTGACACAAATACAATTTAAAATAGTTAAAAAAAATAATTAAAATACAAAACAATGTTAATTATTTAAATATAACTTGGTATTTGTATATTAAGTATCTTTTATAAAAAGGTACAATACAAATTATAATGATCTACATTTGAATGTTACTTCAAAATTATTATGTTATTATTTAGAGTGTAAATAGATTAATCATTACAAGTTACAATTAATGTAACAGAGTTGAGTAACTTTTATGCATGTAATTGATTACTGTCATGTATATATTATTATATTATTTACTAATATGTTTTTATTATTATTATTATTATTGTTATTGTTATTATTTACTTAATATTAGTGATGGGCAACAATATTGATATTATTTTATACATTGGGAACTAGTTTTTTTTCTTACCATCTTAAATTAGTTGGATACAGCAAATTTTTTAATTAATAATTATTAATTCAATATTTTTATTTATTTATTTATATTAATTATTAATTTTAACAACTAATAACTAATAAGTATTAAGTAGGTAATATTTAAAATGTATATTTTTGATACAATATTGATATTGTATATCTTATGATATCACATTACAATATTGGAAAAATCAGACCGAAATTGATACACAAAATTAAATCGTTGCCCATCACTACTTAATATATTATGTATTTTTCAAACATTAATGATTTTGTGTTATATTTGTATGTTTGATAAATATTAGTAATATATAATAATAGACATTGGGCAATAATAAAAATAAATATTATTAAAATAGAAATATTGTCCTTATTTTAACTTCAATTGTATTGTTGTTAATTTAATTTTTAATTTCCATATTAGAATTTGAAATGTTCAATGTTATAATTTTTAAATTAAAACAAAAAAGATCATGTAGCAAAAATGCCATAATTCGTCAAATAACAATTATGAAATTTTGATTGACTTGTCTAAAGTACTATCTGCATCGCAGTCTTAGAAGACTCTAAGACCGTGATCTGCATTAAATTTAAAATCTAATAGGTTAGGTAGTATGTAAATGCTTACATACAGAACTTCTTCCATGCAAAAATGTTTAGATACTACTTTAGTTACTTTAATATATAAATAACAATTTTCTATATTATCTTAACAGTTCTAGATCATTGTTGTTTTTAATATGTATCAAAATACTTTAAAACATAAAGAATGTAAAGACATACAATTATACAAACTTAACATAATGTATAATTAAGTAAGTAGGAGGTTCCTAACTGTATTCTTATATTTATGTTATTCTTTTACCTAAATCCAGATTCTATTGTTCAGTTAATTGGAAGGTCTTAAAATTTAAATGTACGATGCAAACTGTAATCCAGAAAACCATATTTATGGTAGGCGTTTAGAAAATAATATATAGACTGGACAAACTGCTGATTTGATTTTTAAACATTACAAACAAGTAGAGTGATAACATTAAAAATTGGGTATGCTACCAAGGAAGTAAGTACCACGGAATCTATAATAAAAAAAATAAAATGCTCTTCCTTATTTGACAATTTTCTCTATAAGTACAAATTACAATTACAAATATTCCAAATTCCACAAATAATGTGTGTTCAGATTACAGTGACTAGATATAATGTCAATTGATTTAGTAAATATATATATTTATATATTGAGGTGCCACAAATCACAGCCTCACAAAAATACCCTTTAAACAATTTAAACTGTATGAAGAATTAGGTACTTATGATTTGCACCAAAGAACTAAATTGGAAATCGAAGTAAATATTCTTCTTAAGGGTTGTTAATAATAATCAGCAGACAATGTAAAGACTGAGTTGTAAAATTCAGTTATTGTTAACTTTTTAAAGAAAAAAATGGAGAAAGTTAACTGCTCTGCTCTACAGTTGTAGGTGTCAAGTGTACCTCACATTGATAAAGTCACTGTGATGTATATGTTAAATCATTGGATACAAAAACAATTTTGAGCAAAAGCGGTCAACCTTTATTACTAAAAAGTAAATATATTTATTTTGCTATTAAAGTAATTTAATACTATTAGTAATAAAGTAAGTGGGTTAAATTAATTGTTGCCAGAAATATTACATTTTAAGATGTCATTGAGTATAAAACTATTAAATATAGCAATATATACCTAAATATTAAAATTTAAAAGTTTCAAGTACCAACAAATATTTTTAAATAAGACCAAAAAAACTAATCTTTATCCTTCGTTTAATTATCTAATTATGTCCAAATTTGAATTGTTTACATTTTTTTTTTAATAAATTACTTAGAAGGAATCATATTATTTTAGTCTTTAGATTTGGTCCGCCATAAAAAAAAAAGGTTGGAGATTTCTGATATAGACTATAAACTACTGGACACCCTATTTATTTTATTTTTTATAGTTCACTACACTGTGTACCACGTGGCAGGTGGTTGATGAAAATTAAAACAAACAAAAAATCGATTTATATTCTATACGTGGATACAATTTCGAGCTGGCAAGAAATACAATATTGCTGATTCGAAGGACAACAAAATACTCACACACAAAAACCACCCTCTAATCTCTATCTGCATATTTTCACTGCTAGATTACGCTGCCGTATATGTTTTTTTTCTATCTAAGCGAATTTTGATTTGTTGTACTTGCGAGTCACAACAACCAACGGACTGACTGATCTAGAGTACTGACGTATTGACATGAGCTATGAAAACAGATTTAAATTTATTGTCACGTCTGCATAAGGTCGACTTTCCCCTATTTCGTCTGTCACATGGCCACATCCACTTAGTACCTACCTATACAAATAAACAATAGTATGCAGCATTTACAGCCGACCACCAAACATCAGTCATCTGAACTTTCAAGCTTTATCATCGCTTCATCAGATTTAGATACTACTATGCTATGTATATAGTAATAGTGAATTGTTCTTTTTTAGGCAAAATCAGTGGCGCACGCATGGGGTGGCTTATAGGCTGAAGCACCTCCACCATTGCTCGTATTTATAGGTATTACTTTTTTTTTAAATATTTATTAAGTATCACCTGTTGTCAACTAGTAAAGAAGACGTAAATGTAAATTCATATACATCTTACCAGTTACCAGAATGAATTCATTTTGCATACCAAAATCCTAAATATCAGTATTTTTTTAGTAAAAGTATGAACTACAACTGTCTATTTAGTATTTAGTATGAAAGACCTTGTATTCAATTGTTAACCTTAGCTATACAAATGTAATATTTTTTATAATTTGAACTTAAAATGCTTATAAAAAATAATCAAGCCTATACCTATACGTATCGTTAATATTTTTAAATTATAAAAAAAATCATAAATCACAATAAAAAAGGTGCTCTGCTAGTAGGTATATATAAGACTATAAGAGGTACAAGTGGGTCACTGTATAATGGATGGTATTAAATTTGAATTCAATGATATAATATCGTTGTATAAGAAAAACGATTCTCAGCAGAGACGGTATGTCAGTCTAGGTATAAGACATATTATATACTTATCTATGGTATTAAAAAAAATTGACCTATAATAGGTAGGTACGTATAATAAATTCCAAATTAACCATATCACAATATCCATTAGGTACTTATAATGCGTTATACATCAACAACAAACCCTGATACTATCATAGATATATAATAGTGTACTTTAGAAGTTTCAAGTACCCATGAATAATATTATACAATGATAAAAAAATAGCTAAAATAGTTATTCTAGGTTTTTTTATTATGTAATTTCGTCCAAATTTGAACTTAAAAGGACTATAAAAATAAACTGTCCTTCTGTAGTACTTTTGTAACTACAGAATAATTACTGCGAATTTAAAATTTTAATCTCCCCCATGCACCAACGATATTCACTTTCCAATTGAACAAGATACTGAAGTTGAAAATTGATGCATTATTTCGACTATTTATCGTATACACAGACACAAATTAAAAGATAATAATAAAAAAAAAAAAAAAACCCACATCATTGTAAAAACAAATACATTCATCTTCCACTCAGAATCTAAAATTATGATCAACCTTGTATTAAATGTTTAAGCTTTTTGACCGAACAAATAATTAATTATCGATATTTTTAGAAGAAAACTAAGATTAATCAAATGCAATCCAAGCGAAGTCGGTCTAACCAAGCGTACCAAACAATTTTAACAAATTTTCATTTATATTCGTTTTTCCTGATAATTTAAAAAAATATTAAGAATTTTAAATTTTGACCTACCAAAAGTACGAAATAGATTCAATTTGCTCCCAAAAACCTCCATTGAGGTTATGATCAGGTAATTTTTTTTTACTAGAAAAGTTGAGAAGTTTAAGCTGTATACAAATATTTTCAAATACCTTGCTTAAACAGTTAAACGTCTGCAATTATTAGACTGGACAAAATAAAATAAAATTGTAATTAATTTTCAAGCCCTCCCCACTTTGAAAATTCTTACGTACGCCACTGGGTAGAATAATTTGACTATATATTTAAGAGAAAACCTATTTTAAATTTGAATTCACCCAATGTTCTACAGTGCCTGTATATCGGATTGCATTTCGATTTTTTAATCAAAAATTTAATTTTTTTGAATATATTGAAATAAATTTTCAAATTTATACAAACATTAAAATTAAAAAATCAAAAACCATTTATTAGTACATATTTATAAAAGAGATATTTAAATATAATTGAATTTCATGCAATATTTTTGGTTTTAGGTCTGAAACAGTACAACCAATACACCTTACCCAATTATCTTAATGTTTTTATGTTGTACCTAAGTGATACCTAACTATCAATGTTTACATCTGAAATTTAAATGATAATCTTACTTCAAATCGCAACTATTTTGATTAGTATTTATATATATTATTTTTAGATGTTTTTACATAAATTAAATTAAAATATATGAATAAATTGGTATATCAAATTTAAATAAACAATAATGACGAATTTTCAAACCACTTTTAATTTCGTTGGTATTACATTGTGCTCTGTACCACCACAATTTTATTCCCCGGCTTTCGGCAATATGATGTGTATTACTGTAAACTGTTGATCTACATTTTGCATTTCATTTATTTTTTATGCAATTGGGAAGGTACCTCTAGCATTTCTCAATTCGTTGGCTTAAAATTATGCTTACGAGTTACGGATCGTTATTATTTATTTTATTAACACTGTAATACACTATCTACAAGCTAAACGTGAAGAATTAGGTAAATATAATATTCTTAAAACCATAACACGTTATTTTCATACTTTACGGTGTTAGATAACAATAAAATACTACCTATGTAATATTATACATTTATACCTATTACCTAATGTTAAAATAAAACAGTAACATATTCAGTAGACAGGTGTAATCGTAACGGGGTCATATTTAGACATTTAGACCTATTGTGTGCTATATTAATATTACATTGTGCTTATACGGAAATAAAGGGTTACCTATCCTTAGGTTTTTTGTTTACATAATTCTTGATATATTATATAGTATCATACACATTATAGTTTATGTGAATATAATATTATCATAATTCATAATGTAAACTGTAAAGTAGAATAATATTATTATATCTACATTTGCCGCCATCACGATTTAAGATATACCTACCTATACTATATTATGTTAAATCGTGACTGCCATAGATAAAACACGCATGTGACGAAGATAACGTCGTAGGTACCAACCTTAGATCATATACCATGGGGCATGGATGGAGCCACAGCGTATTACATCTCTACAAAAAAACGTTGCAGATATCAGCGACAAGTCGCCAATTAGGTGGTCGATATGCGCATGCGCAACGTGACTTCTCGCATATTTATTCACAGATACCTATTGTCAGTATTCGGATTAGATAAGTATTTTTTTATCTATAGATAAAGATGAAGATAGTACAACCCAAATGTATCTAGATAGATATAAAAGATAACTTAACTCATATTTATCTAGATAAAGATAAAGATAAATCCTTTTTTATCTAGATAAAAAAAAAGATACAATTATTTTTTAAATGGTTTTAAATTGTTGGTATATTTTAGTTGGGCACTAGGAACATAATTATAATAATGATATAAATAAAAATTATTATATTATTTATAAGCCATAAACTTTGTTTGAGAATCTGTATAAATATTTAAAAATTTTCTACAATTTCCTCGATTTTTATCAATAAAAATGTATCCAGATGAATTTATTTAGATTAGTAAAAAATGTATCTAAGATGAACGTTTAGATACCTTGTAACTATTTATCTAGATAAAA
This sequence comes from Macrosiphum rosae, assembly GCA_016617965.1. NCBI lineage: Eukaryota > Metazoa > Arthropoda > Insecta > Hemiptera > Aphididae > Macrosiphum > Macrosiphum rosae. The sequence goes on along the minus strand of WHPZ01545457.1, from coordinate 854 downwards.
TAAAAGATGAACAAGTAATTATCTAGATATTCATCTAGATAAGTCCAAACACTGACTATTGTTCCTATGGATAATTATGCGAGGAGTTGCATTGCGCTTCCGCCCATCGATTACCTAATTCGGTGACTCGTCGCTATGTATCGGACGCTGTGGCTCCATCCATAGTATATGATCTAAGGTACCAATTGGCAACTATATAATCACTATTCAGTAATCACACATTTTAATCTTATTATTTGCAACTCTTTTTGAGCTGTTTACGGACATTTTCAGTTTTCAATTTTTTTGGTTTTTGTTTCAATAAATATCAATAAAGTTTTATCTGTTGGGCCAAAAAGTGTAAAAATTAAATACAAGACTCCTGATATATTGTTACAACATCAATTGAAAAATATTTAAAATCCATGGTATTTAAATGTAATCAAATGTAATCAATTATATGTATTCAAAAATCGTATTGTGACAAAATTTATCAAATTGAAAATTGAATAATTATTTTGTAGTTAAAAATTTATAAAATGTTCAACTTTTATATCTAAAGATTGAAAATTTAAAACAAGATTCAACGCAAGTAGTTCATTATGTAACCAAAAAATCTAAAAAATACTGAAACACAGTTTATTTTTATAGTCATTTTAAGTTCAAATTTTAACGAAATTACATAATAAAAAAAAGGTGGGCAAGTGGGTGTCGCTCTGTTGTACAGTAGGTTACAAGTGGGTCACTGTATAATGGATGATATTAAATTTGAATATAATATAATGATATAATATCAATGTATAAGAAAAACGATTCTGAGCGGAGACGGTATGCCAGTCTAGGTATAAGACATATTATATACATAATATCTATGG
>WHPZ01545437.1:0-10917 GCA_016617965.1 Macrosiphum rosae | reverse complement strand
CCTATTTGCGCCTATGGACATAAGTCTTACCAGGATTTTGCAATCCTATACCTATACCTTTATAGTACCTATAACTATTCCTATATGGCTATATGGCTATATAATAATAATAATAACGATCATAGATGCGCTGACGTGTTGAAAAATTGTCTCTATATTTCTACAAGTAATCTGGGAATAATATTAGCAACAGCTAGGTGACTGACGACTGACTTATGATTTCCAAGATGAAATGTCACTGAGTCCGGTCTCCGTGACGTTCAAAACACCGCCACATTCTGTATCCAATATCATTGTGGTTTCCGTGCAGGAGGGTTTATGTTCTATGAAGTTAAATTTGATATATTTTACTATGAGTGTTATTTTAAAATGTTTTGTTATAGGTATTGCTAATCATTTCGCTAATTAGCAGTATCAAAGAATAACAACCAGTTGGTGATTGAAATCTATTTCAGTTGTTGACAACGCCAAAGACACAACATCAGAAACTAGCCAAGTGATGAGCTATAACATTAAAAGCGATTTGTTGCACATGCATTTATTTGTGTATTATTGTTATTGACTAAAGAAAGACCATAGTTCTACCAAATGCAGGTCTCACATTTTGATTGGCAGATTTTTTTGGGAGAAATTTTTTCGGGTCCGAGACTTGGCATTTTTTTAATGGTTAGGTTTTTGTTAGATACATTCTACCAAATATGTATTATTATTTAATATAATATTACCAGCTATTTTTAACTTATAAGTCAATACCGGCGTACCAAAAAACGGTATGAATATAGGTGTATTGTACGTTATTATTATAGAAAAATAAAATAGTAATATTGACCCGAATACCAATAATAGAAAACTAATCGATGAGTACTTTATAAAACTGCGCCTGCATGAAAAGTCGATAGGTAACCCAGTGTTCTTATAACATGTGGGACGGCGAGTATGCAACATAATGTGCTAGATGAGGACTATGAAAAGGACAAGTGACGAATATATAACTTATGAATGGGAATGAGGAGTTCAGTTTAGTAATGGAGGTGAGGACCCTAGCCATTCTATGGGGTATGGTTAATTTCTACAAAATTAGGTAATATCCTATATAAACTAGTGTTAAGTCCCAAACGAGATAGTTTTAACACCTGTACAAACTTTTATTAATACGTTTAAAGAAATTAAAGTAATTTCTTTGAGACAGTATAATTATTTTTATAAGAATAATAGTTTTGTAATTGTAATACATTATTATTACACATTCAAAAACCAACTCTGTTAGTTATACAAACAAAAAAAAAAAATGTAAAAATGTTAAAATTAAATTATTGAAAAAAATTGTGATAATATTATTATAATTTATAATAGTATATTATTATTGATATTTTTAAGCTGCAGCAGCAGACTAAGAAAAAACATTTCAATATAAACCGTGCATTTTTGTGATTTTGACAATTTTGTCAACATTTGAACTTCGAATAATTATAAAAATAAAACTGTATAACACTATATGTGTATTTTTAAAATCCTTTTTTTAAGAACAACTTATGTAATAAAAATTGTATTAAATTTGCAATGTTTTTGACTGGTCCTACACATTTTAATCAACACTTTTAAAAATAATAATATCATAATAAGGATTCAAACAATTCAAAAATGTCCAATTCCTTTAAGTAGGTAGCTTAAAAATAGTCTTAAGGGGATTGGGTACCGTGATTTTCTGTCTTTGTCTAACACATGCGTGACATACATACGGTTTTTTACTAATTTTACTTCAATCAGTCCAATCGTTGTATTAAATTGATAACAATTCTGACAATTAATTTGAATTCAGCATTAAATCTGCTTTTTCAGTTTTATTTAATAATATATTTTTTAACATTACTACAAGATTTAATATTTTTCAAAAACCTTCAATCAAATTTGTGGAATTTTGAGGCCAAAATTCAAAAATGTAATCCGACAGATCTCAAGCAGTCTTCACGCTGAATTCAAATACATTTTCAGAATTTGTATTGCATCATACAACGATTGGACTGATTTAAGTAAAATTAGTAGAAAATTGTATGTCACTCGTGTGTTAGACAAAGGTAGAAAATCAATCGTCTTAATATTCAATTTCACTTTGTACAGATGATAACAATTCAAGTAATAGTGGAATGTTTTAATTTTTCTTGACTCGCATTTTTTGAATAGTAACAAAAAACAAACATTATAATTTTACGCTTAAACGTGGTTTTGATCCAGCCATAACATTTTTATTAACCCTTATTGGAAACAAATTCCAACAATCTACTTAACAATTTATTACAGGAAAAAGGATGATTATTATTTTAAAAATGATGTTGCTATCGTCACTGGACACTCTTTAAATGGTACCTATGCAAAATCTAAGGATTTGAAAATAAAGTCATTATAGACATATAAAAACATTTCAAAAATTATAATTCAAATAAGTTCGTTATTAATTAAAATAATTTGGGGTGAGCATGTTTATTCACTCAGTATATAGTTACCGGTCAACTACGGCTGTTAATTTTTTTTTTTTTACTATACTTACCATCATAATCGTATACACAAAAAGTATTAAATTAAAACAGTTATTAGATATGTAAACAATTTTTATCCAGCTATATTTAAAGTTTCGAACACTGATCGGTGTGAAATCGTGCTACCTACTAATTTGTTACTTAATCGTGCTATAATTTTTCCGGTCAAAAAAGAAAAAGCTCGAAATCGTGAGCCGCACTGTGTATGAAGATACAAAGAGTTAAACTCAAAATTTAAATGCTCTATTATATGAACTGTCCAATGATCAATATTGTAATATAGCATGATATATTTTATTATAACGTCAACATTTAAAATTTTACCTACATACAAGTATTAGGCGTATAATTTATCATAAAATAGAGGTAGTCAAGTAAAGACATTTTTTTAAGTATTTCTTTAAAAAAAGTGTTTCTTCTACCGATAAATTGTCACGGTAATAAAGAGCATTAATGTAATAATATAATGGAGACGTAGAATTATATGTGTGTGTATGGATGTGTGTGGTGTAGTTGTGTGAGTGTGTGTGATCAGTGAGGTCGATTCTTTTTTTTTTTTTTTAAAAAAAAAGCAGTACAGTGGCCAAAGGTGAGGGGAAACTATAAAAGGAAGGGATTGCAGATTGGAAAGCTATAAAATTGAGACGGTCCGGAAGATAAGATACGAGGAGGTATGTACGTATCCGACAATAAACCCACCCTATATAAGTCCCCTAACCATCGTTGTAAACGCTTTATGTACTTTACAAAGTACCGACGGCCCTTCCACTCTGTACCGTGTGGTATAGCATATTTATTATTAGTTTTTTCCCCTTTTATTCCAGAATCACCAGTTATACTTGCTTTATTTTTTACGTCAACAGCTAATGTTTTGAGTTGGATATGATTTTTACAACACTTGATACAAACAAATTTCACGTTCCTAGTGTTAAATGTTATTTTATTTTTTTTGAAAACTTTTTTGCTCGCATTTTTATGAAGTGTGAAACGCACATAGTCAGTTTAAACATACCTATAGGTAGGAATTTCTTCATCGCGTACTTAAGATTTTAAAAATAATAATTTTATAAATATGTAATGAATTAGACTAACATTTTATTGTATTTTAAACCATGATTATACACGTAATCAAGATTATAAAATTGAAACTATCCTTTGAATTTGAAATGTTCAAGTTTTTATTTAAACATATCAACGTGTTACGCCAATATGTTACAAAATTGTATAATTCAAAAGACCATCTCACATAATTAATTGTAATATATTCAGATACTCTTCTTTTGATCATAGTCGAAAATGTCGAAGAGCTTAACATATTCTATTTTCATGTTTATATTATTATTGATGATTATATTATTTTTTATGAATACTACCAGATTATTTTTAATTTTTAATTTGATATTATGCCTAATTCATTATATAGATATACACTATTCCAACAATATTAAAAAATGCATAAATGTTTATTTTTAATTATTTAATACAATAAACTGGCAAGCAATTTATTACTAATTGTAAATGTTTATAAGGATTATGATTTATTTTTTATACATGGTTTGTGATGTTAAAAACTTACAACAAGTATTAGGATAAAAGAACTGCTCAAAGAATTTCTTTCAAATTTTTTTCTTTTAAAATTTATAATCGTTTTCTTTTCAACTTAGTAATTAGTAAAACAACTGTTTACGATATAAGATGAAATATTTATTTTTCGTTCTTGTGTCAAAGATATAATATTTGTAATCACATTTGAGCTTCAAATACAAATTTTCCATAATTTTGTATTTTTGTCACATTATAATAATAGTATTAAAAACATACTATCCTGAGTAATATTACAAAAGCCAATTACTGGTTAAACATTGCAAGTTAATAAACCTTAACCAGTAAGCATACCGCATTGAAAACCATTTCTATGGACTGCTACTATATTATAACCCTATTACAAAATCATCCTTTTAAATGATTAAACCGCGTTTATTACAAGGGGTCCTAAATATCCCTTTCCTACATTAAAGAGGGACTTCATTGATGTGTTTTTAACAGACCCGGAAAATCACATAGGTACTTTTCATTCATGACATTATGAATGAATCGTATTAAATTCATGATTTATCATCAACGGTTATAATAGACCATGTAAATAAAATCAAACAAATGGTTTTTAATTATGAATAACGTGTACAATTATTACTTATTTTAAACTTATATCACATTGTAGATACCTTGGATTTCAAATTGTCAACATTATACCGGGATAACATATAGGTAATAATGTAATATACGAAAGGGTAACACAATATTATATAACTACACATATTTTTAATTAAAACTTCAAAATATATCTTTAAATTAAATTATAGTTATCGTAAAAATTAAAAAGGTATTATGTATAATGTATATACTATATTGTACAAGTGTAATATTAATTATTATAATTAGGTACTTCATATTTTATCATCAATATTTTCACTTGTATTTAAAAATTAAATACTATTATAAGACAATTAAATCAATACAATTTTTCATAAACATAGTAATGTACACAAATATCTAAATATTTAATTTAAAACGGGACATTTTTTATTTTCTCCTATTTATAGATTTTAAGCAGTATATACTATACAAATGTAATGATAATAGCCTTAGTTGTAGTCAAAGCAGAAATTATTATTATTTTTAGACCAATAAAAAAAAAATATACATACTTCACATCTACTATAATAATATTACATATTATTTTATTATAACTAGGTATATTATATATTCTAAAAAATATCAATGTTAGGTAATGTGATAAATTAATCTTATTCAGCGTTATGTTTTACACTTTTACGTAGGTACGTTAAGTTATAGAACCCGAAACATCCCCTTCAAGGCTGAAAAGATTTTATCATTATTGTTATTGGTATTGGGGTGTATGCAGTCAATGTGCGCTTTAGGTAAATCCATGTGCACCGTTTACATAGGACTATATAGTGGACCAAAATAGGTTTTATAAATTCCATAAATTTGTGTAACTCTAGTGACACTTATGTTCTCGTTAATTTTGATGATTTTGTAAATTGTTTTTTGAGTTGGTCCTTCAGTCAGTTTATTATTTAATAATAGTTCTTGTAGTTTATGTGACGAAGACATGAATACTTAAACAATTTTTTTTTATTAAGAATATTTAATTAATAACATATTATGCCATACATAATATATATATATATATATATATCTTGTAATTTGATGTTTTATATTATTTTAAATCATTTTAAATTATTGTCTTAATAAAATTGCAGACAGATATTATTTTGTAGCCATTCAAATATGCTCATGTCTTGTCTGTAATAAAAATCAAACTATTATAATTTGTAAAATATATCCGAAATATATTGGAGTTTCTCGTGAAGTTTACTTGAGATCGAATTTCCCACTGTCTTGAGTTTTTACCTACCCCAAATTGTATTTTAAGATGTAAAAATTTAAAAAATGTATTGAATGGAAGAATTAAATTTGTAAACTAAAACTTATGACAGATATTGTGACGAACAAAACGGCTTTACCCTCAATACCCTCCGACCGGCAATGATGGCGTTAGCAAGAAAAAAGCGCATTTAAATCGGTTATCTCTAATTAACGAGTAATTCCGAGTGCTCGTATTTAAATAACTATTCAAATAGACCGATTTGTAAAATAAAACGAAGTGGTCGGGTTATATTATAATGCTTGTTAAACACGTACGGCGGTTGCTGAGAATATTACATAAAATTGCAATTGGCGGCGAGAGAGTGTACGGCATCGCGAACGGTTCCTGAGCGGCGGCGGCGGGTGCGGTGGGCGAAAGTTTATCAGTTGAACATACACAACAATGACTTCCGACTAATGAACTAATCCATTAAAGGGCTCATTTTGTTGTTTTAACGAGTCGTCGGGACGCGCGGGTAAACATTTTCTCTCTCTTTCTACATTTCTCCTGGGAGAATATTATTATAATAATAATAATTTGTAAGCTAAACCGGCGAAAGGGTTAAAGGGCCACCGCCTCCGAAGTCCGTCCGTTTGTTCGTCTGTGTGTGCGCGCGCCCGTTCATGTACATTATATATATATATATATAGATATTTGAACGTGTGTATAAGTGAGGAATTTATGTGTGTATATGGTGTGTGTGTGTGTGTGTGTTTGTACGTGCGCTCGACCTCGCGTATTCTTGAAAACTGGCTGCGGCGATGGTGGCTTGCTCGGATAGACATGGTTATGGGACCTGTGCCAGTGGCGGTGATCACATCAGTAGACCAGCACCCTCTTGCCACTGCCCTTTACCCATAGCCCTCTGCGAAATTGGCCCTTTTCATTTTGTTTATCAGTTCGTGTCACACGCCGGTAAACGGTCACTAAACGGGCTTATATTATATGTATATTGTATATATATATATATATTATATGTGTGTGTATTATATTATGTATACATGTTTATACGTGCTGTGTGCGTACACCGAGGGATGTGGTCAGTTCTTCTTTCGCCATTTAATTTTACACTGGACACCGATAAAATTAACACGTTTTTTCCCGACCCTTTGCCGCTGCCACCACCGCGAAAAACCCATTCGTACAACCTTAACACGCGCGTGGTGACCCGCCATCTCCGCCGTTGAAATGTTTCGTAATATCTGTGTTTAATACTTTAATAGATTTAAAAAAATTTACGGACCTATAATAAGTGTATTTTATATGTGTATATTGTGTATATATAATGTATATTATATCGACGGACGTTTTTCCCAAAAATAGGAGACCTTGTGTAAGTTGAAAATAAATCATTTGATTTGTAATTGCATACAAAGTAAGTAGGTTATCTATACTAATCTATATCGTATTATCAATATAGTTTCTGTAGGATATTTTTGCTGGTTGAAGTAAATACGATTTTTTGTCATTTATAATATATTTTTTTGAGTTTCGCATTTCAAGACGGCAAGAACCAATGGAAAAATTATTAAAGCTTATAAATATTGAAATATTGCATACTAGGTAACGTCTGGAATGTGGACTGGTGTTCATTTTTCAATTTATTGAAATAGTTAGGTACCTACAGTTCAGGCACTTATTTGTATCTGGTGTAGAGTATAATTAGATTGCCTAATTAATAAAATACAAATATATATATATATACATATATATGTACATTAGATTATCTGAATAATGTTAGCTATGTAACTGCCAAGACGTATATACACGTATAAATGTATTTAATTTAAAAATGTCTAGTTCGGATCAATCCAACATACTATCATATTATTATCAATTGAATCTTATATATTAATATTAATATGATTTTGCTGTGATTTATAATTTTTTTAAGTATAATTGTTATTATTTCTTAATATATATATTTTTATTTATTTAAATTATAAATGTCCATGGGAAGATATAGGTTGGATTGCAGATGTAGGTTAAATCAAGTAAAAAATGTGTAGATACAAAAATGCAAATTGATATAAAGTAATACAAACGATGTATAAAATATGTAATACAAATATTAAAATGTTTATTGTAGTTTTAGATTTACAGAGAAAATTAGGTACTATGTATTTAGGATTTTCTGCCAGTATCTATTCATTTTTCCACAATAAACAACTGAGGTCATCCTTGAATCATGCATTAGCGTATATTTTAAGGTATATTTGAAAAGTTTGTTTTTGAATATAATTTCTTACACATCAATCAGTTATTATATTTTTGATTATTTGGCAATAACAATTATTGTGCTTTGCTTTAGTTTCCCAAAAGTCTTTATTTTCTGGTTTGTTAAACCTACATACAATTTATACCTTGTTTTACGGCTATTAAACTGTGTTTATCCTTCATTAAATACAGTAACAATAAACAAATAATATAAATATTTCAATAAAATCTGTTTTTTTTATTCAAATATGATTCCGTTTTTAGTTAACAACATAATTTTTTTAATTAGAATTATCTATATAATTACATAATATAAAAATGATAACGGAACTTGAATACGAAATCAGCATACATTGTAATGTCTTAATAGAAATATTAGTTATTTTAATTAAAATATTATTTTCCAAAACACCCTTAACATCTTTTAATTTTTAATTTTCAATTCTTATTAATTTTTTTTAAAAGTTGTCAACAATTTGACGATTATAAATTACCTAGGTACATACATTTTTGCAGAAAAAATTTTTTTATTTATTGTCTACATTTCAATCTTCAATTAATTTAGTAACGATGGTTCTACATATACCTACGCTTGATAAACACGTATACTTTATTTGTGTACTTAAATATAATATTATGATGCTTATTATGTATGATGATGTATAGGTATATAATATATATACACTTATACAAATCATTAATGTATTGGTAATACCATAATACTATTGATTAAAATATTAAATAAACATATTTTAATGATTTAAGATTTAACTTAATAAACTGGTTGATGTAATTTAAACACATTTTTTGGAAAACAGAAAAATGTTCAAGTTTAGGGTTAGAAAGTTTTCTTGTAAAAAAATAATACTGCTGTAAACGAAATTGTATTCTTTTCTTCAAATCACGTGATATTTTATTTAATTGTTTTAGTTATTTTTTAATTTTAAGTATTATACAATTACTTAAAAGATATCTGTATTTTAAGTCATCATTCGATTTGATTACTGATTTGCTTAAATTGTATTGTACTAAGATGTTTCAAATTAGTGTTACCAACTCGTTTGAAATATAATTTTTGGCGGTGTTCATTACATATTATATGATCCCTTAGAGACTCATTATTGTAGTTAATAGTGGGCGTTGTACCCCTGAGATTCTGGGTACTTACTCCATGGACATTCGATTTTAGTATAGCCGCAATTATTCAAGAATGAGTAATGTACGAAGTAAAGAAGTCGTTTTTAATTTTAATTGACACAATATATTGTGGTAACAGGTAACAGAGATGGAATAGTTATGTATAGGGAGCGGATATTTATGCTAAAAAAAAATTTAAAAATATGCATGCAATTATGCTCTAAAAAGTATAAAAATATGCTTAGAATTTATTAAAACTATGCATCATTACAATTTTTATCTAGAACTTATTTTGTTATTAAAAATTAAAAATATATAAGTATAAGATAATTATTTTAAAAATTAAAACTTTAAAAAGAACTGTTGGAGATTTGTTTGTTAATCTGAAAATAATATACATGGGTAGATATTAGAAGCCAAGCTATACTAAGCATTAAATGATTTGAAAGCATACCTAGTAATTGGGTATCGCACTGGATAATCAATGTTTTCTTTAAATAATTATTAAAAGTAAATTTTCTTCTGTTACCCGATGGCAACATTTTGAATTTTGAAAAACTGCTTTCTACGTCTGTAGATGAGACAGGAACATATATGAAATATGGTAGGTCTGATTATATGGTTAGTTCTTCTTGTTTAGAAATTTCTAGAAGAACCCCACACATCCCTTCACGGGGGCTGAAACAGGCTATTCCCGTCGGAACATTTTGAACTATTAACTACGCTTGTCGAGTCCGTTAATATATTAGAATATTACGAAAAACCTCAAATATGCACTAAAAGCATGATGAATATAAAAATATGATCAATCAAGTAAAAATCGGACAAATATGCAAAAATATGCAAAATTAAATTGTTAAATTTTAATTCTTCAGGCGATGAAACAGATTTCTATCTTCCTCTGCATTAATTTAGATATTATTAAAAAATATGATAAATGCATAAACATCCGCTCCCTAGTTATGTATATAAATTAAATTATACCTATACTTTATCACTGATGTCTTAAACTTTTCCTATAAAATATCTATTAGGTAATTCTAATTAAGAAATATTGAACGGTTATTTAGAATTTTTAAACAACCGTTCAACAATTATATGTGTAAAGTGTAATGTTATACTTATACTTATATAATTATAAATATATTATATTATATAGATATAGGTATCTGGTTCCAGAGCTTGGGAACGTTATAATAATGTTATATTTAACAATAAACGGTTGAAATTTTTAAATGTTATTATAACGGAAAGCGATAATAAAATATAATTAAATACCGCAAAACAAAACATACCGATTAACAAAATATATTAAAATAAATCTTAAAACAAAACATAACCTAAAACGTAATTTATAGAATATCATTGAATGAAAAATAACGCAAAACGAAATATTTTCAAATGTGTTTATTTAAAAGGTCTACCTATTGGTTTCGTAGAAACATTTATTTCATGCAAACAATCTAAGAATCTAAAAATTGATTATATTATATCCTGTATTCGGGCCATTACCTACCCTCATTAGTTATTATTTTTAAATTTAATAGGTATTAACACTATTTTAAATAACGATAA
>WHPZ01545402.1:0-13786 GCA_016617965.1 Macrosiphum rosae | reverse complement strand
GTCATTTTTTAATCATATGCAATAAATAAAAACTTGCGCTTAAATAATAAGTCTTATTGTATAACGTATTACCTAGTGCAGAATTATCAATTATTGCTTTTAGTTTATGTTTGAAATACACATTGTAATAATCGTTAATAGTAAAAATACATTTTAAATAATTCTTGTATACTTAATAATTATGATTTCCCATGACATTTATAATAAATATCATATAATATAATATATTATGTAGGTGTAAAAAATTATATTAAATGCATTATACACCTATTTATAACTTTATTAACTATATTATATTGTATAATATAAGACATTTGGAAAGAAATTTTAACGACCTTAGAAAATGTGTTTATTTTCTTGTGGACCTTTTGATTTGGAAAAAACAAAACAATACACACATGGATTTATAAACATGGATACAATTCATAATTATTTATATTTTAATTTGTATAGCTAAACTAATGTTGATACACCCATAAAAGTATACCTATAATGTATATTCATAAATCGTAATAATATTAATTGCCAATCAGTTTTACGACGACATATTATTTTCAGAAGCTTCAACATTTGCTTTTTTGTCCACCACTCTATGTTTAGCCGAACATTTTTTGAAGTATGGTTGATGGTCGATAATTTTTTGACGCCAAGCCTCTGTAACAATTTTTGTAGTATTAAATTCTAAACGAGACCACCACGATGACTAAACATTGGTTTACTAAGTAATTTATTTTTATCAGTATTTTTACGGGACAGTAAAAAAAGCTACGAAGGTTTTAGTAGTCCTGTTTATCAATTGGAAATTTCATCTAGTTATTACTTCAAAACTAAAAAAAAAATTAACTTTATCGATTTACTCAATATAGTTTCCCTGGGCATGAGGAAAAAATTGCGAAAACAATATCGAAGTAACAGCCTTTAAAATTTGATTTCTAAATTATTTTTATTTCAATAAAAATAACGCATTACCATGAAGCTCGATCAATGACGGTGATTCGCCTCCATAGTCTTTAGGCATATATTTTAATGGCACGTGCTCCAAGAATGTTTCAAAATGACGATGTACAATCATCTAAAAAATACAAATCGCGATTATTCAAAAATCTAATAACATTTTGTAAATGCATTTATATTCATACTCACTCTCTTTCGAATTTTCGGCTTAAGGAGAGGTTTAAACATCGCCATTATTACACTCAATATGGCTGGTGGATTTATTATGTGGATCTGAGCCACGCGTTCTGGATATGCTTTCTGTAATTATTTACGCATTAAACAGATTTAATAAATTAATTCTGGACACGCCTACATTGTCCAACCCAAACCGTTGTAACAGTTAAATCATAAACATTGTTCATAGGTATATCATAATATAATAAAAACATATTTTTATAATTAATCTATAATATTATTTGATACTTCGCATTTAAAATTAAAAATCGTATTGTTGCCAACCCGACATATGAGCTCACACTCTCATCAATTCGAATCATATAATCATAATGGTATCATATACGGCTTACCCAGGCGTATAAGAAAAAACGGCGTAAAAGCCCTAATGGATATCTGGCCAAATGACCTAACCGCACCGTCCTCATGTCGATAACGAGCACGAGTTTTGTGTGATCTATTCCTTGGGCGAGATAAAGGTCGGCCAAACATGTCAAGTGCATGGCTATACCCGCTGGGCTGTAATCTGATGTAGGCGTATCTTCGCGATGCATATACACTGCTAGTTTTCGGCCACCGTCCATTACCGTAGGTACCAAACCTATAAGTCTAAACACAACAACAACAAAAAAAATCGAAATATTCAATTCCACTTTACCGATATTCATCAGAACAAGTATACTCGTCTAATGATGTTAACCCTCGTATATGGTACGCATTCGCATACGCACCTATACAGTCCATTTAGCCACAGGTATATTACTGTGTCTGTATTAGATTTTCGTGTTGACGAAAACTTAAAAACGAACGTGTAGAAAACAAACTTACGTCGTGTCGTATCCTTTTATCATCTCCTTATTCGTTTTTGGATCTCGGTTGCTCATCACTTCCGGCAAGATAGTTTTTAGTTGAAAGTATACTGGCAAGTTGTCTTTGACTCTTTCAACTTCATTCTTGTTCATAACCAGGTAATTCTCCATCCACCAGTCCAATTCCACTTTAATAAAAAGTTGTTCATATAATATAATCTATTAATATTGTTAATTGTTTTCCTCAAGAAATTGTGTTATTTTATATATTACGCCTTTTTGTTTTGCAAATGTCTTCATTAATGTAATATTTGCTATTTATTTGTTTCAGGTAAGTTACACTCGCGAGATACCTCGTTTTCTTACGCACTGACCATCATACACTATAAGACCGTAAGTTTGTTAATTGCGTATTATGCAACATATAAATATATGGTACGGGTAGGTATATTAATTATTATTAACTATACGGTATAAAAATAATAACCATCGCGCGTGGATGGTTAACTTGACTCTTAACTGCTTGTTAAGATTATTGGATCTTCAAAAAATATAGTCAATTAAAAAGGTTTTAAAATGACAGTACATTATTTTAATAGTAGACTTGCAGACCCGAACGGGCCTAAAGACGCAATTAAATCTTATATAACATAATAACAGTGATGTAAATATAATTATTACTTTACACGTGTCCCTACCGGTTTTTTTTTTATTTTTGGAGGCCGTGTTAATAATATCTCACCTCCGTCCAAAGTGTTCGGCAGGTTAGGTTGGTCGCGAAGCCACTGAGTGAGCTCGCAGATATCTCGACGTATCGACTCGTCGGTCATGCCCAACAGGCGTCTGGTGGATGCAATGTCATCGGGCAGTGGACCCTCTGGCCTCCCGTAAACGCAATCTAATGTCCTGTATATAATGAAATTAGATAAAATATGATGTGAAATACGAATGTAAAATCAATTGAAAAATCTGATTTTGTACGTGTCATAATCATTATTTACAGACGGACGTTCTCGGTCCGTTTGCGTCCAACTGTGGCCGGCGAACCAGTTAATTTCGATTTTACCCGATCATATGCAATTTAGTTCGAAACAATGTCTATACGCATTTTTCATCATATTTATCTTAAACGTTTAAATCGATTGCACGACTAAAAACGACGCTTTTATTCCTTCTAAATGTTTATCCATGGACTTTATACATATTATGTATTATATTATATTGTGTTATTATCCGAACTAGTTTTTGTATATGCATTCGATATAGTATATTATATCAACACACATTAGATAACAGCTTCCTTATGTACTAGTTATTGTACACCCTCCCATTTATGAATAAATCTACTTATCACCAAGTGCAAAACCTTTTTGGAACACATGCGATATACACATATACATATATGATATATATATATATACAATATTATGTATATATATATCACGCATGATAGCGACCGGTTGCAAAGACCACTTTCTCTCCGGGGCACATCGGTTCGATTACGAAACATTGCACGTTTTGTCGGTCAAATAAAAACGCACGTTCTCTCCCTCAGACAAAATGTATCTGCTGCGGCACTGTTATAATGCAACATCTTGCGATATGTACTACCTATAATTATTATCATAATTTTGTTTTAAACTTTATTATTATAATAATTATGTAAAATATATTAGTGAAGGTGGGTATTAACGTATAACTGACGAACATTTAATAACATATAATTCGGCCACTAATAAGGTGATCGCTTTGTGTATTATAATTAAATATAGTTTTAGAGAAGACTGTAAAATATTAGTGAGACGATTACCAAAAAGTCAACAATTTATTATATTATACGTAAAGAGGTACACGATGCCGTAGGCCCAACTAGGACCAAATTGGTGTGGGGTGATAGCCGTAGCCCTCATATTTTCTCCTTGTTAAACAGTATGGACATATTTTACCCTATTTGCTCCTAACTAAGTCAGTATAATATTTGCTAAAGGCTTGTAATAAATATGAATTTACATCAATATTTGTCTAGAATTATTCACTAAACATGCACACACACATTTTTTCCTTTAATAATATATTTATTCAAATTCTGATTATTGGAATATTTAAATATACTTAGTAATGACCATATTTTACATTTCTGAAGTTTATAAGTAAAAAATCAACATAATAATTTACTCTATGACAGGTTGGTTATCATTTGAAAAAAAGAAAGAAGATGGTATCGCCCAGGGGCTAGGACACTCCTTAAATTGTACAACAAATCTAAGCATTTTCCAAATTTTAGAAACAGTAGTATAGCATACTCATTTTTAGCCAATTGTATGCCTCATTGCTGAAATCATTTTTTGCGAATTATTATCCAAATGTCATTACCTATAGAATTTGAAAATCTGAGAAATATTTCTAACGGAACCATATTTTCTCGTGATATCTTACGACGTTATCGGTGCTTATGTATACTGACGTCATACCATGACGTTCACCAAATACTTTCCAATAAAGTGATTTCTATTCGATAAAATAGAAGAAAATTTACACACGCGGTACATACGCGACATCTACATGTAACGACACATCCGAATAATAATAATATCACCGCTTATCGGATTTAAAACAATCAAATGTATTAATAGTACAAGGTACGTTAATAGGCATAAAAAAAATTCATTATCATAACAGACACATTAAACAAAAATAAATTATCATCAGCTTATCGTCCTACACCTGCTTATCACATATTATAGTACAACAACAATAACAAATTATTTGTGGGTGTGGGTTTGTTTGTTTAATTGATTCACTCACCTGGTCATCTTGATGTACTCGGCTCGTGCTATGTTCGCGAACTGAGTGTCTTCGTATAGTTTTTTTTTCACATAATTTACTATATATAACCAAGGCGTTTACGGTTTCAAAAAACTGGATATTACTAAACAACTACTATTTATAAAACGTGACCATCATGTGAGGGGGATCTAGTGGCATAGAGGGGAGTAGTGCTGGAGATCGTTGCGGCAGTCTGATTTCTATGCGAATGTATCTATATGCGTGTAATACGGCACATTAAAATGTCACGAATACACGCTTAAATTACCTTGAGACCGGTTTTGCGTGGTTTGTGTAGGATAAAAAGGTCAGGGACCTAATAATCAACCTACATTGTCAAAAGCTCAATAGTTACAGAAAAAGTTTGATGATAAAATTATCTATATGCTTATTACAGTTATTATATTATTAATTGTAGCGTAAACCGCTCGAAAAAGATTGATTTTCGTGGAGGGTTCGTTAGAAAATAAATACATACCTGCCTACTTCAAAAGGTGATAAGGCAATTATTGTTATTATAATAAATTATGAAAATCCTTGAACGCGAGAATACGTTAACTCGTTCAGAGGAATCCTTATTACATTTTTTGGCAAAAAAATTAAATACAAATCTCGTTTATAATTTTCTCTTCTAATCCCATACATATTTCAAGCTTCTTGCAAATATAATTATAACTTTGAAAGTCCATTAATTAAAATAATAACGTTCTTAATGTTCTCATAGCTATAACACAAACTGCAGTACAAACATAAATGTATTTATTTTGCGAATTACTTTGTGTGGAATATAAATATCTGTTAGAAAACTAATATATAAATGTTCAATAAAAATGTAAAAATACTATGTGAATTTATAAAAAAAATGTGCCATTTGTTTGCGACATTGATTATTTATATATTTTGTTTACGTCTTTATGATTAAGTCTGCCGAATACCAAACGTTGTGTATTCTGGATTTTTTACTAAACAATTATGTTTATTTAGTGGTATAATATGTGTTTACAATAAACTAAACGTGATTTTGGTTAAAAATAATAGTGTTTTACTTACATCGAATGAATTGTCCCCGACTTACACAATTGAAAACTGGTTTGGTTCGACGTGTTGAACGAATAAGCAGCGGTTGTGTATCATTTGTTTTTGTCTCAGTAGGAACAGTCACGAATTAATAAATGTAAAGCTTCGGTGTCCTCTTTACAGTTGGACACAATCGAATGAACATTGTAATCGCATGAAATATCCAGTGGTTCATAAAAAGTAGTGCACGAGAATGTATAATGAATTTTTCCACTCTGTTTGTCCCCCTTAAATAAAATAAAACACATCAAACTGTTTTATTTTTTATCCCAAATGAAGTGCAAACCAGCAACAAGTATACTAATCAAATTGTAAAAACAAATGCTCAACATTTTTTTTGTATAAAAAACCTAATTAAATGTTTATATAAAAACGAACAAATTTCATCGGACATGATATATTATCGTGTAGGTAATGATTTATTCGTATGAAATATACACTATATGGTGTCAGTTGAGATCTGAAAATGTTGCATAATCAAACAGTGAATGTCATCCAGTGATAATATAATCACTGGATGTAGGAAAGTAGTTTATAGACAAACGAAGTACATATTATGCATCGACATAATTTTAACATTCATTAGGACATTTGAGAATAGATTTTTAAAGCTTTTACAAGTTACACAATTTTTAAAATAGATTATATAAAATAATACATATATCATAATATATAACACATTAAATATTTGCAAATTCAAATCCAAATGTCCTTCCTTGTTCATTTTTGATCACAAGTACAATTTAAATCTTATTGAATTAAAATACAAATTATGCCAAGTGTTTTACCTGCTTATAATATAGTACATTGTATTATTTAACCATAAATATTTTATACTTCTTTGAACCCCTGATGTTACTTTTAGTATAGTTGTAGTAGTACCTATATGGTAGTAGCATAACATTTACATAAAATTAATTTCGTATTGGAGTAAGTAAAATATTGTTCGCAGAAATCGATCGACCTTAGAAAAAATTATTTAACTATATACACTAGTCTACACCTCTTATTAATTAATATTAAAAAGGATAAATTCATATAACCTTAACACCAACTTTTTACAATGCACTTATTATATAAGTTTGTCATACACCTCTTAATATAAAATATGGAAAATTAATAAAAAAAATTATAGGTGATTTCAATTGTTCTTTAATGATAGTAGAATAATTATAAGGATACTATTATTTTGTAATTAATTCAATTTTAAACGAAAGTATTGGTTTTTTAATAATTATTATGTTTTTATTGGTTAACTTGAAAAATACTTTTTGGGATAGAAAAAAAGCTAAACAGATTTACCAAAGCGTTTCTATTGAATATAAATTGAATAGGTACCGGTTATCCTTTATATAAAGATTATTTTTCAAACTCCCATATTTTTCACAGTTTTACGTGATTTTTTGTCAAAAATGTCTGTTGACAATACTTTACATTAAATATTAACATTATGTTTTTATATATTTAATATTATTTTCTCGTGAAGTTTATACAAGTATAATATTTATAAAGAGTATATTGACTCTAAGTTTAAACAGATTACAGGTTAAATACTGCGAATACAAAATACCCTATATTTTGTAATAATACCGCTATTATTATTTCTAAAATTGTTTTTACGCTCTTAGTATAATAGAATAATTGGTTCAAAATTCAAATTAAATATTCAAATTTTTCAAATGACAGTAATTTATAATTGAAATCAGGTGTCAGATGTCTAACTACATAAATTGTACGCGTGTATGTATTTCCAATTTAATAAGTCACTGAACTCTGGTTGAATAAACAATATTTTGTTAGGGTTAAAACTTAAAATGGCCTTAACTATGACGTATATTGTTATGTGTATAAAATACTATTAGTATGGAAAACACGCAATGTGATTTTTTCACTCAAGTCAGCTTTTGTGTTATTTTACGTAAAACTAAACACTACCACAACATTATATTTTTGAAAAAAGAACCGTTTTCTTACTTTTTTTCTAGGTTTTAATAATTGTTTTTAAGTTTAAATTGCAATCAATATTATTTTTATTTTGTATGTTATTCTGAAGAATTGTCTAAAAGTGTTTTACACAAAAATCGATTATTGACTAATAGTTTATTATTTATAACTCTATAACTATATATTTTATAAACTATAAAGAATTTAAAGTTTTGAGAAACCGCGTAGTGAAGTACAATTTACTGAGGTATCCGGTATCCCTTGCTATTATCTCATCTTATAAAATATTAAATCAACTTAATAAATAATAAACTATTAGTTCAATAATCGATTTTTTTTTTTTGTACATACTTGAAATTGGTCACTCACATAGTAATATATTCACTTTAAACCACCAATAATATTTTTCAAGTAATTTGGAAGATTGTTTTTAGGAATTTTCAAGTAAATAGTTTTTGCGTAACTGTAGGATGGCCCAACTAAGTTATCCTAAATTATCGAAATCTATACCGAAATATGATATATTTTAAATATCATCAAACATTTTCAAGAGTGTTTTTAGACTTTACTCACTCACTCACAGGCACGTGACCAAAGGGGGAGGGGTCTTAGAGAGCCTGACCCCTAAGAAAAGTCAATGGCCCCTTCAATTTTATTTTTAAATATTTTAAATATTTTGGAGTTTAAATGCCCCTAATCCTGGATGCATATTATAGGTACTCTGTACAATTAACAATCGTAAATCGTTATTAATTATTAAATTCTGAGATTTTATTTTTTAAAACATTCGTCACCCGAAAACTCGAGATAACACAATAATACGTCTAATAGGTAAATAATAATAGATTGAAAATTGGAAAATACTATTTAAACTTATTAACACTAATGCATAGGTAAAAAATTGTTAAAATTTATAATTTTTTTTAGATATTTTTTGGTAAGGAGAGGAGTGGTACCCAGTAGGTTGTACATAAAGCAGAGAGGGGACAACAAATGTTGGCCCCCTTATGGCAAACTGTTTTGCTACGTGCCTGCTCAGCGGTCACTCGATCAGAAGGTGGCAGTGGACTATTTTAAGTTGTGAATTTACCTATCAACGTTTTCAGAAATATAGTTGGTATATTCTGCTTCAGAATACGAAATTGACATTATAGTATACCATTTAAAAATAAATCAAAGAATTTAGGAAAAACCCTAGAAGGTCCACGTTTCAGGATTAGCAGAGGCTCTGGGAGATCGGTCGTCTAAGGGCGCTTATTGGACTAGAAGACTAATTCTAGTCATTGTTGTTTCCCGGTTTAAATAAGGTCTCGCGGTCGAACCGGAAAAATTTGGAGATGTGAAATTTATTAGCAGATTGCTTAAAAATTATTTTGGCATTAGCATTTTTTGAGAGCCATTGAAATATTAAGAGTTTAGGATAGCCTGATTGTCTTTATATATGCAGTTATCAAAATTCAAAATATATAGGTAATCGAGTGGTTGAGTTCAGTCATCACTCACCACCAACCAGTATTCATATTGATTATTCATATACATATACGAAGTGTCAGTGTCATTTATAATTGTTTGGTATTTCATACAATTCGATTCTAAAACAATGTTATCGATTGTACAATCAGATCGTGTACAAAATGTACTGTTACGCGTTATTGAATTTATTTTATTTATTACCTGCGTCGCGGCAGAATAAGTATCGCTATCGAGATGTTATTCATTGTGTTGATATTGTTTTGTATTCCTGCACATTTGATTGATTCTCTAATAGTAAAATATATTTCTTGTAGTTGCCTACTGCACTTATACTTAAAGCTATTAAGAAAAATTCTTGTTTTTTATCACTATTACATAGTAATTTATTTATACCGAAAACATTCCTAAAATCGCAGTCTCATAACGACTCTTACGTCGCGCAGTACGCCTATCATAACACAATAATCGGGTTTCGTGTATAATGCGTAAGTGTGCAGCCTCGTTGA
Source organism: Macrosiphum rosae (assembly GCA_016617965.1). Classification (NCBI taxonomy): domain Eukaryota; kingdom Metazoa; phylum Arthropoda; class Insecta; order Hemiptera; family Aphididae; genus Macrosiphum; species Macrosiphum rosae. The sequence goes on along the minus strand of WHPZ01545402.1, from coordinate 3,981 downwards.
CCTGTAAACGGCGGCTTAAAGTCGAATCAAAGTCGGTTTAAGTCTGCGGGATTACACTTATTGCGTTATCCCGTCGACGCGAACCGCCAAACAGCAATAGATATAATATTATATGGTTAGGTCGGGCCGTCGTACAATATCGGCGGTGGCGGTCTCATAATAATATCACATAATACGGACGCGCCTTAACTGTACGGCTGGCGGCAACGTAAATGCTCGTGTGAAATGTTGTCGAAAACATCGGTCGTCCCGGGGGTCACGTTACCAGCCTTCGGGCTGTGAAATATCCGGACGGCGCGAATCTTCCGAGTGAAAGGTGGAATCTCAAAAGTTGTCGGCCGTAATCATATTCGCCGCCGCCGCCGCCGCGAAATAGAAAGCTACCACCGCCGCCAGTTTTCGACCGTCCCGTACGGTTTTTTTTTTCCGCGCATCCGGTAAAACTACAATTTATTATATTATTATAGCTCGGACGTCCGTTCCCGCAGAGTCGCGTTGTACGACGAATTCGGTGGAAAACGGTGCGCAGACGTTGTGACGAGAGACGAATGATGCGATATCATGGCGAACGGTGGAGACGAGAGCTGATGTTGCGATATGTGTGACGGGCCCTACTGAATATCCGTCGTTCTCGCGTTGTCGCAATTTTAATATTATTATATTTTATTTTTTTATTCTTATATAAAACAAGAATATATACAATCTGTAATACTTTATATACAATGGCTGCTAATATGGGGGGTACAAGTATACGAGACGGGACGGCTAAAAAAAAAAAAAAAAATATTTCAAAAATATATTTTATAGCTATTTGATGAATATTAATTTATCATTGTTAACAATTACATATTTTGACTATACCGCCGTTCCGATTTCTTCAACTATTCGTGGATTACAAAAACCAAATTATGTCATATTATATGCTTTCAGACCTGCTCAAAATTCCGTTAAAAATGGCAAAAGTTCAAATTTTGTCAAAATCACGATCAATTTGCAAACTATTTTGTACTTAAAACTATCTAACATTAACAAATTTAATGTGTTTAAGAATTGAACAAGGTTGTTCGAAAATTTATCCTAAATAAATTTGAACTGTGAATAGGTTTATGGTATATATAGCCTACAACTAAAATTATAATATTCTATAGTTAATATAAATAATATATATATATATATATGTTATGTGTTTGGCAAAAAATAGTTCATCTACCAGATTATTAATAGAAAAATATATTACTACTAGTAATATGAATAAATTATAAAATATCCTTAGATAGAGAAGCTGACATACCATTTCCGCTCAGAATCGTTTTTTGTATGAAATGATTTATCATTGAATTAAAATTTAAAATATCTATTACACTGACTGAGTGACCTACTCGGTACTCAATGATGTAGTACACTCGAAACCTGCTATACAGCAGAGCGACTTCTCTGGTTTTTTAAAAAATATATTATCATAATTACTGCTAACGATTAGGTGGGTAATTAGGTATATGTATCTATTATTATTTTACTTACAAAATTATTCAAGCGGATAGGTACCTACATTTCATTCTATCAATTGTTAATCGACAATCATTATTTAAATTTCTTCAATACTTCTCCATTATTTGTTAAAAATATTTATTAATTAATCATGAATGATCATATTGTATTTATATGATAGGAATAGCAGTAATTTGTATTATACTTATTTAGACTTCAGAGTGAATGAAAAATTATATTTCACAGAATTTTCCGATGATAATATTTATTAAGAAACAATAATCGATTACCTAATGTTATCTCTTCATAATGCAAAATGCAAGTATAGGTAGGTCCTTACCTACAATTATTTTTTATGTTAAATATTAAATACAAAAGTGCAATTTTATTTAAAATTAGTTCCAGTACCTAGACATTTTTAATAGTTACTACTTTTAAATTACTTTTGTTTTGTACTTAGTTATATAATAATTCATTCTTATGCTCATCATATTTTGACAATACACGCATATAGTTTGAATACTTGGTCCAGAATCTAAGTTGATTATTTAGATATTAACTGTACCGATTTAGTAGTTGAGTCTCAGAGGGGTAGTATTTTAGAAAACGTAATTTATATTTGATACTATTGGTATATATAGATAAAAATAACTTAATAAATAATTTATTTACTTTTGCGACTTCGCCATTTGGACTTGATGTAAATAAATATCGTTCATTGTTTACTATTTATATGCTGCGTATACCTCTATATCCGTATTACTTTGGGAAACTAGTACACGGGAACTAAATTGCGTGTAATATATATTATTTAGGTACTATACCTATTTGAACCTACACTTGTGTCGGACGTCAGTTATACCTATATATAGATGAAAATAAAGTCGCGGTTTTCTCGAGTATAGCTTAACGTTAACAACCACATTTCTTCCCATCGCGTTTCACTGACGTTTTTACTTTTCTTCTCGCGGACGTGGGAGAAGGTATATTATACTCACTTGAATAATATTATACCGAACGTACACCTCCATAGTGTACACCATAAACATCATAAGATACGCGTCCTATCGTTTTGATAACACGTTCCTTCCGGGGTTGGTCGTGCAGGGTGTGTAAAATGATCTTTGGTGGTTTTATTTAACTGGATAGTGTGAGGCACGTCGTGCACTTTTGATACCGCAGCACTGCAATGTGAACTAGGAATGTATATTATTGTAATGAGATTGAAACGTACACTGCCAACGAGATTGAGATCACGTACGTATGATAATACGATCAGAGAATGTTTATCGAACACCGCCGAGAATTGTCTATTCGTTTTTTATATTATATTATATTGGTAGATGTATCGTGTCCGCGCTTACCACGAATTAGAACCAAAAAAAAATGTATACTCGGTAAAGTATAGGTATATAAATTAATCAACATTTCCGACCTTGTTATTGTAGCGCAGTTGCAGTGATGTATAGATTCTTAATTGTTTTGGGTTATATATATATAGTGATGGTTGATCGATAAATGTGTGTCGCTCGTTTAACCAGCCGTTTAAAAAGTTATAGCTGTTTACTTTATATATGTATACTGCAGCGTAACAGGCCTTATCCCTCCCATCGTTAAAAACTTAATCCTGTTCCGTTTAATCCTATATTAATTGAAAATCAATTTCTATTAGTGTATATAATGCTTGTTAAAGCTCAAAATGTCCACTTTATATTTATGCCATTATCAACGATAAAAAAATAGGCGTTATGCCGTGATGGTAAAGAATATTAAAATTAATTAAAATTATATTAAACTTCCTTGAAGCAAAAATGTATCAACAAAATATCATAATGCAAATTTTAAATTCCACGTTAAAAACATTCAAAATGCTATTTTGACGAATGTTGGTTTTGTGCAAAGTTTTCAAATAGAAAAAACGCAAGTGAATATCGAATTTTTTGTACTATTTTGAGTTGTTTTATGCTTATTCGATGTGCTTGAATTTGTTTTAAAAACGATTTATAATAATATTTTTTTGCCAAGTTTTTCACTGGAACTATAATATGTACATTGTTTTCTGATAGTAATATATGGCAATTAGACGATAGACATTACTTCACAAGTTCACGGTCGTCCTTGTCGGTTTTTAACTGGTTCAACGAATAATTAAATTGCTCCATCGAGTTTGGCCACCACTGGGCGGCCTAAATATCCCCACTATAAACATGCAATACGCCCGACATTGACCCGATGGACTCTCCAAACTCTGAAGTATTGTTAAAATATAAATATAAAACTATATAATATCGAATATGTAAATTTTATAATTTATATATATATATATCATAATATATGTATAGTGATATAATATATTGGTATATAAACATACCATTACAATATGTAAGCTGGCCGCTGCAAGTATCTGAAACGTGTGCCGGAGTTGGCGCACAGTCTTGTTTTGGGGTCATCATCTCCTCCACGACTAATCGGCCAAACACGTATTTCAGTCTA